>SZWC01031340.1:0-22700 GCA_023375785.1 Penium margaritaceum | reverse complement strand
TTTATCAGGTCCCACCCCACCCACCCCCACCCCCCTGTCATTGAGGTACCCCTGAATGAGCTCATCCGCTTCTTCGCGGTTCATAGTACGCTGCTGCGGCTGCCGTCCTCCCACTAGATCCGACAAAGCATCAATGGTGCGCCCGACCTCCACGCCCACATCCTCCTGCGATGACATCACCGATGCCGTCGGCAATTGTGAATGCGAGGGAGAGGCACCTAGGTCAGCAGGCGTAGAACCTGCGGCAACGGGGTACAAAACACCCTCGCGACAAGGAGAGCTCTGTCTCCCAATCAAGGCCGCAGCTCCCCCGGCGAGGGCCGAACCGACGGCCTTTGCCTTCTCCATTGCGTGAGCGACATAGTCACTCACGCGTGGTGGTGGAAGGGAGTTGCTGTCAGCCATGGTGCTGCTGCTGTTGCTGCTGCTGCTGCTGCTGCTGCTACTGCTTTGCTGTGGCTCTTGTGCTCTCTGTTGCTCTCAATGCACGTTGCAGGTTGACGGCTGAAGTCCAAACACAACACTGAAGGAGCTCCCAGCCCCGAAATGGGCTGGGAGTGCCCCTAGCGAGGCGATAACTATTGCGCGGTGATAATCATTGCCTCGCCGCGCCACGACATTGCCTGGCGGCGATAATCATTGCCGGCTGGACGACGATTATCGCTCAAGCGATAATGATCACCCAGCGGCAATGATTATCCAGGCGCTAGTTATCGCCGATAAAAAGACCCCCCCCCCCTGGGGGCCAACTTATCGTTATCTTATCTTTATCGAGACAAGATAATTTTTAAAATTGGGAGCCAATTATCTAGATAAGAACGGAAAGATAATTATCCCCACCCATCCTAAGAAAAACACACATGCTGGTGTCAAGGGTCTGCAGGATCCANCAGCAGGCGTAGAACCTGCGGCAACGGGGTACAAAACACCCTCGCGACAAGGAGAGCTCTGTCTCCCAATCAAGGCCGCAGCTCCCCCGGCGAGGGCCGAACCGACGGCCTTTGCCTTCTCCATTGCGTGAGCGACATAGTCACTCACGCGTGGTGGTGGAAGGGAGTTGCTGTCAGCCATGGTGCTGCTGCTGTTGCTGCTGCTGCTGCTGCTGCTGCTGCTACTGCTTTGCTGTGGCTCTTGTGCTCTCTGTTGCTCTCAATGCACGTTGCAGGTTGATGGCTGAAGTCCAAACACAACACTGAAGGAGCTCCCAGCCCCGAAATGGGCTGGGAGTGCCCCTAGCGAGGCGATAACTATTGCGCGGTGATAATCATTGCCTCGCCGCGCCACGACATTGCCTGGCGGCGATAATCATTGCCGGCTGGACAACGATTATCGCTCAAGCGATAATGATCACCCAGCGGCAATGATTATCCAGGCGCTAGTTATCGCCGATAAAAAGACCCCCCCCCCCTGGGGGCCAACTTATCGTTATCTTATCTTTATCGAGACAAGATAATTTTTAAAATTGGGAGCCAATTATCTAGATAAGAACGGAAAGATAATTATCCCCACCCATCCTAAGAAAAACACACATGCTGGTGTCAAGGGTCTGCAGGATCCAGTCCGAACCTGTGCTTGCTCACCCATGATTTTGCCATGGGGGACTGGAGAGTTCCCAGACGCTTATAAACAGGAGAACAAAACTGGGTCTCATGGGAACTCCATTCCCACTAGGCAGCCCCGCAAAGAAAAGCGGACTTAAAGTTCTGTGTGCCGCTGCAGTGCAAAAAGCACAATGTGTGCCGCTGCAGTGCAAAAAGCACAATGTGTGCCTTGTACCTCTGCAGTCGTGATGGTCGTCAACATCACTCAATCTGCACTCTGAGTCTGAGGGCAGAATTCCAGCCAAAAGGGTCATTCTATGAATCTCTTGTTTGACCTCAATGGAAAAGAAACAAAAAGGGAAGATGTGTAGGAGGCTTTCTGGGAACGTCCAATGTTCACTGTTTGATTCACTTTCCAACACACTTATTAATTCACTATTCTCTGAGCATATTGTGTTGACGTGATGGGCACATCTATGACACGATCCACCATCACCTTCAAATGCTCAATCTCACTATGGGAGGGGGCGGGGTGCACAATGATGTCCTATGCAGCAAGAGAAACGTTGCCATAATCCTCGATAGTGCTGCTCAGCAGCACTATCGAGGATTATTGTGAGCCCCTCCTGTAGCTAGGCATGAGGTTCCGGGTATACTTGCCCCTGAAAAGACTAAACTTGTATGTGTGAGTATTGGCCTGTTCCCCTTCCCAACCATTCTTGTGAGTACGAGTATTGTACTGAGTATGACTAATGTGCAAGTGTGTCAGGTCAAAGGCCGAGCATCGGGTGTTGACAGCAATCAACTGAGTATTTTTTGCGGGCATGGTGGGAAAAAAGTATGCAAGAGCAAAACAAGACCGGGAGAATGTAGGAAATTCACTGCTTCAACTCAGATGACATGTTGGACATAGAAAAATGACTTTTCCATGAGCATGCCCCCTCATTGACGTACTATGCCAACCCTCTACTCTCCTTCCCCCTCCCCTCTGTCCATTGCACCCATGTCATCAACCTAAACTGTAAGGCAGTGTTCAGGAGCTCTGGCACAAAGATCTCGGATGATACTTGCTGCACTGCTTCAGCGGAAACATGGCTAAGCTGTGGGCCATTCAAAGTGCCAACATTTCGTCCCACTGAAAACAAACGCTCACATGGCACCCTCATTGCTGGCATGTCAAGCATGTCATGTGCCACTGCAGCAAGGATTGGCCACTGTGTTGGGTTGACTTGCCAGCAGCTCAGGATTTTGGAGTTTGGAGAAAGCCGGTTGTAGTGGTCAAATCGACGCTCAGCCTTGCCAACTATGGTGGTGGCGGGCTGCACATCGGGCTGCACATCGGGCTGCACATAGGGCTGAACACCGGGCTGCACATCGGGCTGCACATCGGGCTGCAAGTCCATCTGCAGCTAAGCCAACATCATCACCGCTCGCGGCACCTCTGCCAGAAGCTGAGGAACTGGCAGTGCTGCTGGAAGTTCCAGCAGCAGAGTCGTTGGTTTCAGGAACACTGCTCTCCTGGTTCTTGGCCTGGGCAACTACTCCTCGTAGGGATGGAGGAGGCGGAGGCAGGTGTCACAGATGGATGTCGTTGGTCCATGGCCCTCCCAGGTGTGGTTTGTCTCATACCACCTAGGTTGATAAAATACGTGACCGAATTATACAGGCCGTATTATACGTCCCGTATAATTTGGTCCCAAAAAAGGTGAAAATCCCGTATTTTATAGCCCTATTGCGGGGGGGCGAGGGGGAGGGGGGGGGACACTGGGTCCATACTGGAGTCCTGGCTCATCACCCAGAGGAGAAGAAAAGAAAAGGGGTGACGCGATCACGTCTTTGTTGCGAGACTGGCGGTCGTAACTGCCGCTCGGCATCCAACGTAAGTTCACGAGGCTCCGTCGTCGCTGTCTGCACGAGGGCAACCATCACAGGGGTGAAAAAAAAGAATAAATAACTCCGATTAATGCGATGACCTTCCCCCGTCACCGGACAAGTGAAACCTCCCATCGGCGCATCGTTTAAGGGAGTTTGCGCACTCCAGCTCCTTGCGACGATGAAGTCAGAGAATCATCAATGACCATGAGCGAGAGTAGAGTAGAGAGTCGAGTAGTAGATGACGACCACCAGCAGCAACAGCGATGGCCGCAGCGGCGGCAGCAGCAGCAGCAATGGCGGCGGCGGCGGCAGCAGCAGCAGCGGTGGCAGCGGCAGCAGCAGCAGCTATGGCGGCGGCGGCAGCAGCAGCAGCAGCAGCAGCGATGGAGGCGGCGGCGGCCAGCAGCAGTGGGGACTAGTGCCCCACCCAACCTGTGTACAAGCTAGGTGGAGTTGGCCAGGGGCAAGTTTGGTTCCCGAACCTGAGTTGGGCGGGCCAGCCCTCCCCACCCCACCCCCCCTGTCTCATTCAAAACTATGGGTCCAGATTCGAATTTCGAATTGGCGAATTAATTCGCGAATTTGAATATTCCACCAGTTTGCCGAATTCGAATTTGTGTTTTGGGGCCTCGAATTTGTTCGCGGATAATTCGTGAAGTCACGAGTTTCACGAATTATCTCAAATTTTCTCAAATTTCACGAATTTACACGAATGCACACGAATTTTCATGAATTTTCATGAATTTGTTTATGTACCTCCACAAAACATAGTACCACGTCGCCCCGAAAGTCGGTGGTAAAGACTGTGTCCTCTTTACTAAAGAGGACATGACTGCAGGTTTCTTCTTGCAAAGGGAATAGTGTGCAAAAGAATGGCGGAGAAGAAAGCCAAGTTGCTATTATAACGGGCAAAATCTGGTACATGGTGGTCAAATTCAAAATTTATTCGAATTCTAGATGAATTTTCATTCACGAATTCAATTCGAATTTTAAAGATATACAAATTCGAATTCGAATTTTCACGATTTTCACGAATTCTATTCGAGCCTGGAAGAATGTCAATTCTCGAATTCGAACAAATTCGAATTTGGGGTCAAAATTTGCGAATTATCCGAATTCGGACCCCTGTTCAATACGGGATACGGGCATTTTAAAACTCCTGTTTTAAAATGGGCCGTATAGTTCGGCCCAGACCCTTAAAAAAGACCTTGCTTTGAAAGGCAGCATACCACTTATAACGGAAGCATGGGGCGAGCACTGTTGCAAGCAAGTATCCAATGGAGGTCACGGAGTAGTCGTCGCGCAGTTTTCTAACTGCTACTTTCAGGTCTCTGTGCCATGCGGCGGCATGACAATGCTCCTCAGACATGAAGGTGCAAATCTCCTCCACCCACTTCTTCTCCTACCTCTCCTCAAGCCGCTCATTGCACTCATGCTCTACTGCAGTCATGCGGTGATGCGTATGTTCTGCAGCGCGAGCAGACTCCCTCTCCTCCCTCAACTCCTTCCTCTTATTGCCAACCACTTCATCCAGCTCTGGTGCTCCTGTATCCGGCTTAGACATGTGCTTCTGAAGAGCGTCCATGATGTTGTTGTGAAGGGGAACCGTGACAGACAGGGTGGGGTCATTTCCATCACTTCAGCAATATGGTGGAACAGGAGAATTATTACTAACAGCTTTCGAATGTCCAACCACTCGTGGAAGGTGGGGGCCTGGGCCTGTGCATATCTTGTTGTGTCGGCAAAGCACTGCAGGATCAAGGGCTTCTACTAGAACGCCTGCTCCAGCATGATGCCCGCAGAGTTCCATCATGTTGGTCTATCCTTCTAGAGCTTGAGTTCCTTGGGGCCCTCGGGATTGGAGTCTGCCATGCCCCGCAAGACTCGCTTGCAAGGAGGAGCACTTATGTGGACAGTGTGGAGCAAGCGACACCGATGATTTGCTGGAAGGCCGAGGCTAGCCGATTTGGCCTCCACTTGCTCCCAACCCCCACATCTGCAGAAAAATAAAATTTAAAAATTTTAACGCTAAGAAAAATCAAATTCGCCCGCAAAATTGCGGTGGGAAAAAAAATTGCCCGTTGAATTAAATTCAGCGGTTAAATTTATTTCGTTGGCCTGGAGTAATCACAGGTGGCTCATGTGTAGCCACAAGTGGCCTGGAGTAACCACAGGTGGCTCAGGTGGAGCCACAGGTGGCCTGGAGTAACCGTAGGTGGCTCAGGTGGAGCCACAGGTGGCCAGGAGTGGCCAGGAGTGGCCTGGAGTAACCACAAGTGGTCAGGAGTGGCCAGAAGTGGCCAGGAGTGGGCAGGAGTGGGCAGGAGTGGGCAGGAGTGGGCAGGAGTGGCCAGGAGTGGCCAGGAGTGGGCAGGAGTGGGCAGGAGTGGCCAGGAAGTGGCCAGGAGTGACCAGGAGTTGCTAGAGAAGGCTAGGAGTGGCAACAGGCAGCCTGAGGTAGCCTGAGGCAGCCTGAGGTGGCCATAGATGGCAAGAGATTGTCACAGGGCACCCACCCTCCGGCCTAGATACCAAGAGATTGTCAGAGGGCATCCACCCTCCGGCCTAGATGCCCAGCCACAAACCTAGGTTGTGAACAATCCTTGGTCCTTAGCCATTTAGTCTAGGCTCCCATTGTCATGAAACAAAACAACTACTCTTGCCTTCACTTCTGCCAAGCGCTCAACTTCTCCCTCACTTGTGCACATAAGGCCCTCTCCTCACCTTGGTCCAACACTTTCTACATGGTAACAGAGCCATAAGAGAATGTGCATAGTGCGACTTGTGACCCCTCCTCTAGGAGGGAGAGAGTCCTCGTTGGCTCACTTCTGGCTATCCTTCCTGAACAGAGTGGTTGCTTGCCATGGCTACCTCTGAAGCCATGCCCCTCGTCCCTATCGTCAACGGCGCCAACTACGACTCATGGACACGCCGCCTTCGCTTTGCCCTCGCCAATGTGAAGGTGTGGGGCCACGTCACCAAACCACGTCCCACATCTGACAAGGCAACGCGTATGGCGTGGGAAGACCACGAGAACAAGGCTATGTTTTTCATTAAGAGAGCTCTTGACTCCAAGTAGTCCGACATCTGCGACAACTGTGATTTGGCGAAGGCAATGTGGTACAAGGTCAAGGCAGCCCACTTCAAAGCTTTGTCTGATGGCGCGTTTGACCTCTTTAGCTACATCTTCACCCTCCGCTATACCCCTCAAAAAGGCATGGTTGCCTACCTTGCACAAATTCAGAGCATTCGTGCAAAACTCAAGCTCATCAATGGCAATGAGATTCACAAGTCTGCAGTATTTTTCACTCAATTCATCCTCAATGGCCAACCATCCGAGTGGGATGTCTTTAAGCTCAGCTTGCGCCATCTCAATAAAGACTTTCTCATGTTTGACTATGTCGCGGGACGTCTCATGGAAGAAGAGAAGGAAATCAAGCGCAAAAAGAAATCTTCTGCCTTCGTTGCCTCCAACTTTCGTGGGGAAAATCCACCTCCACAACTCCTCAGGGTTCAAGCGTACTCTCCTCCAACAAAGGGAAAGGCTCCACAACAGCCAAGCCAAGGCCCAAGTGTTCCTTTTGCGGCAACAAAGAGCACACAAGTGAGAAGTGTTTCCGCAAGTGTGAAGCCGAGTGGTGCAAGACTTATGGCCACGACAAGTGAGCACCCAGTATCTCAAAGGGCGAACCAGAGCCCATCTCCGATAGCGAAGGGATCGTAGAATCCAATATTGTGGGAGAGACATTTGATGATCGTTTTGGTTTCATGGCTTACATTGCTGCAAGTCCNTGGGCCTGTGCATATCTTGTTGTGTCGGCAAAGCACTGCAGGATCAAGGGCTTCTACTAGAACGCCTGCTCCAGCATGATGCCCGCAGAGTTCCATCATGTTGGTCTATCCTTCTAGAGCTTGAGTTCCTTGGGGCCCTCGGGATTGGAGTCTGCCATGCCCCGCAAGACTCGCTTGCAAGGAGGAGCACTTATGTGGACAGTGTGGAGCAAGCGACACCAATGATTTGCTGGAAGGCCGAGGCTAGCCGATTTGGCCTCCACTTGCTCCCAACCCCCACATCTGCAGAAAAATAAAATTTAAAAATTTTAACGCCAAGAAAAATCAAATTCGCCCGCAAAATTGCGGTGGGAAAAAAAATTGCCCGTTGAATTAAATTCAGCGGTTAAATTTATTTTGTTGGCCTGGAGTAATCACAGGTGGCTCATGTGTAGCCACAAGTGGCCTGGAGTAACCACAGGTGGCTCAGGTGGAGCCACAGGTGGCCTGGAGTAACCGTAGGTGGCTCAGGTGGAGCCACAGGTGGCCAGGAGTGGCCAGGAGTGGCCTGGAGTAACCACAGGTGGTCAGGAGTGGCCAGAAGTGGCCAGGAGTGGGCAGGAGTGGGCAGGAGTGGGCAGGAGTGGGCAGATGGCCAGGAAGTGGCCAGGAGTGGGCAGGAGTGGGCAGGAGTGGGCAGGAAGTGGCCAGGAGTGACCAGGAGTGGCTAGAGAAGGCTAGGAGTGGCAACAGGCAGCCTGAGGTAGCCTGAGGCAGCCTGAGGTGGCCATAGATGGCAAGAGATTGTCACAGGGCACCCACCCTCCGGCCTAGATACCACGAGATTGTCAGAGGGCATCCACCCTCCGGCCTAGATGCCCAGCCACAAACCTAGGTTGTGGACAATCCTTGGTCCTTAGCCATTTAGTCTAGGCTCCCATTGTCATGAAACAAAACAACTACTCTTGTCTTTACTTCTGCCAAGCGCTCAACTTCTCCCTCACTTGTGCACATAAGGCCCTCTCCTCACCTTGGTCCAACACTTTCTACATGGTAACAGAGCCATAAGAGAATGTGCATAGTGCGACTTGTGACCCCTCCTCTAGGAGGGAGAGAGTCCTCGTTGGCTCACTTCTGGCTATCCTTCCTGAACAGAGTGGTTGCTTGCCATGGCTACCTCTGAAGCCATGCCCCCCGTCCCTATCGTCAACGGCGCCAACTACGACTCATGGACACGCCGCCTTCGCTTTGCCCTCGCCAATGTGAAGGTGTGGGGCCACGTCACTTGAGACGTCACCGAACCACGTCCCACATCTGACAAGGCAACGCGTATGGCGTGGGAAGACCACGAGAACAAGGCTATGTTTTTCATTAAGAGAGCTCTTGACTCCAAGTAGTCCGACATCTGCGACAACTGTGATTTGGCGAAGGCAATGTGGTACAAGGTCAAGGCAGCCCACTTCAAAGCTTTGTCTGATGGCGCGTTTGACCTCCTTAGCTACATCTTCACCCTCCGCTATACCCCTCAAAAAGGCATGGTTGCCTACCTTGCACACATTCAGAGCATTCGTGCCAAACTCAAGCTCATCAATGGCAATGAGATTCACAAGTCTGCAGTATTTTTCACTCAAGTCATCCTCAATGGCCAACCATCCGAGTGGGATGTCTTTAAGCTCAGCTTGCGCCATCTCAATAAAGACTTTCTCATGTTTGACTATGTAGCGGGACGTCTCATGGAAGAAGAGAAGGAAATCAAGCGCAAAAAGAAATCTTCTGCCTTCGTTGCCTCCAACTTTCGTGGGGAAAATCCACCTCCACAACTCCTCAGGGTTCAAGCGTACTCTCCTCCAACAAAGGGAAAGGCTCCACAACAGCCGAGCCAAGGCCCAAGTGTTCCTTTTGCGGCATCAAAGAGCACACAAGTGAGAAGTGTTTCCGCAAGTGTGAAGCCAAGTGGTGCAAGACTTATGGCCACGACAAGTGAGCACCCAGTATCTCAAAGGGCGAACCAGAGCCCATCTCCGATAGCGAAGGGATCGTAGAATCCAATATTGTGGGAGAGACATTTGATGATCGTTTTGGTTTCATGGCTTACATTGCTGCAAGTCCAACTCCCTCATCCGCCAAGGAAAAGAAAGATGTGTTGGACACCAGATGCACATCACACATCTCTCTGTCTCTTGATACGTTCTCAATGTACGAGATGGATTCATCTTCAAGGAAAGTTTCTCACTTCACTCCAAAGATCTCTTTGATAATGCAAGGTAGGGGAGGAGTTCTGCAAACTTCGTGTGGCACTCTAGGCCTCAACGGCGCACTTCATGTACCCAGGAGTTCCCTCGACCTCATCTCCGCCTCTGAGCTTGACGACAAGGGGCACACCATTCTCCTTCAAGGGAAATTCACCATTTACAAACAAGAAGGGTCAGGTTGTTGCAACCGGAACACATGACAAGAACTTGTAGGTATTTGATCCTCCAAGCACTAATCTGCATGTTAGTGCCAGTGGGTAGGGACAGCCGGAGACTCCACCTGGTTGTCCAGTTGGTAGTGATGACACTGTGGGACTGATTCATGATGCACGTGCTGCCTGACCTTGTGCAGAAGACAGTGTCCTCCCTCAAGCAAAGCCTCCACAAGATAAAGCAGACCTTTGGTATCGTTGAATCGGTCAACTTCACCACAAAGCCGTCCTTCACCTCGCGTAAGCAGCCACAAGGATGGAGGTACAAGGGATCAGCACTTCTACAAACCCATGCCATACATGTCTTGCGGGCAAGCGTCATTGCAAGCCTTTCCCGAAGAGCAACACACGATCAAGCAGGCTACTCCAACTCGTCCATATGGATGGAGCCGATCCATTCTGTAACCCATCCAAAGGGGGCTACCGGTATGCTCTCGTGATCGTGGATGAATCCTCACAACATGTGAGAGCTTTCATGCTCAAGACTAAGGTCCATGTGTTCCAGCATTTCACGGAGTTTGCTGCTGAATGCGAGACCCAGTTTAGACGACCTCTTCAAGCCATTCGCACAAACGGTGGTGGAGAGTTTGTAGACGAGGAGATGAAGTCCTTTCTCCACACCATAGGCATTCTCCATCAACGTTTGGCCCCCTACACCCCTCAACAACATGGGATGGCTCAACGTGCCAACAAGACCTTGTTTGAAATGGTTCGTTGCATGCTACATGAGTGGCCGTTTCCACTGGAATGGTGGGGGGAAGCGCTGATACACGTGGTGTATGTGAGGAACAAGTGCCCCTCGCAAGCACTTTGAGGACAGACCCCTTTTGCTTTGTGGAGCGACAATTCTCTAGATCTGACTATGGCAAAGGTATTTCGGTGCCTTGCTTTCGCCAGGGTTCTAGGCAGTACATGCACGCCGAATCTTGCCCCAGGGAGTGTGCGATGCATTTACCTTGGAATTCGCCAAGGACCAACGCTTACTGGCTGTTGTGGGTCCGAATTCGAATTTCGAAATGGCGAATTAATTCGCAAATTCGAATATTCGACCAGTTTGCCGAATTCAAATTTGTGTTTTGGGGCCTCAAATTTGTTCACAAAAAATTCGTGAAGTCACGAATTTCACGAATTATGTCAAATTTTCTCGAATTTCACGAATTTACATAAATTTTCATGAATTATGACAGATTTGTTTATGTACCTCCACAAAAAATGGTACCATGTCGCTCTGAAAGTCGGTGGTAAAGAGGACATGACTGCCGGTTTCTTCTTGCAAAGGGAATAGTGTGCAAAAGAATGGCGGAGAAGAAAGCCAAGTTGCTATTATAACGGGCGAAATCTGGTACATGGTGGTCGAATTCGAATTTAATTTGAACTTTGGATGAATTTTCATTCAGGAATTAAATTCGAATTTTTAAAATATACGAATTCGAATTTGAATTTTCACGAATTTCAGGAATTTTATTCGAGCCTGGAAGAATGCCAATTCTTGAATTCAAACGAATTCGAATTTGGGATCAAAGTTCGCGAATTATCCGAATTCGGACCCCTATTGGCTGTTCAATCTTGCGAAAAACAAGCTCATCATCACGCAAGAGGCAGAATTTGACGAATATGTCTCTGGTCTTCTAGTTCAAACACCTCAACCTCAAAGCAACCTCATCATTCTCCACCATCAAGCTCCAACACCATCAGCACAGGTGGAATCAACAACACCCACATCTACCAGCACTGACAATGGTAGTGGAGAGCACACAAGTAGTTGCTCGCACAACCAAGGAGCTAGTACACCACCGTCAGGAGCCTCTCCTAAAGTCGTTGGAGCGGAAGATGAGGGACCAAGACAGCAACCAGAAGAAACCCCTTCAGCGACCAATGAGCACGTCAACCATGCCACGCTTCAAAGTGTTGGCAACCCTAACTCGGTTGTGCAAGAGACACAAGAGGGCGGACACCGAGCTGAAGCCAACCAGGACAAACCTGAGCCCATCAGATTCTCCCTACCTGTAAGGGGCCTACCACCAATTGTTGACCATCAACCACATGCACAAGCCATGTTTGTTGGTGCTGAGGTGGTCCCTCACACTTCACGAGCCGCCCGATTGTGTGAGCATGCGGACCAGTGGGAGGTAGCAATGCAAACAGAGATCCGAGCCCTCAAATACACTCACACCTACACGCTCGTTCCGTTGCCACAAGGTCGCAAGGCTGTCGGGTGCAAATGGGTCTACGCAATCAAGCATGGTGCAAATGGGAGGGTGGAGCACTACAAAGTGAGGCTGGTTGCCCAAGGGTTTGCCCAAGAGCATGGTGTCAACTATAACGAGACATTTGCTCCTGTGGTAAACTTCACCACCTTGCGTGTCGTCCTGTCCATCACAGCATCACTCAACCTACAGCCTCACCAAATGGATGTCACTTCCATCTTCCTTNTCAAAGTTCGCGAATTATCCGAATTCGGACCCCTATTGGCTGTTCAATCTTGCGAAAAACAAGCTCATCATCACGCAAGAGGCAGAATTTGACGAATATGTCTCTGGTCTTCTAGTTCAAACACCTCAACCTCAAAGCAACCTCATCATTCTCCACCATCAAGCTCCAACACCATCAGCACAGGTGGAATCAACAACACCCACATCTACCAGCACTGACAGTGGTAGTGGAGAGAGCACAAGTAGTTGCTCGCACAACCAAGGAGCTAGTACACCACCGTCAGGAGCCTCTCCTAAAGTCGTTGGAGCGGAAGATGAGGGACCAAGACAGCAACCAGAAGAAACCCCTTCAGCGACCAGTGAGCACGTCAACCATGCCACGCTTCAAAGTGTTGGCAACCCTAAGTCGGTTGTGCAAGAGACACAAGAGGGCGGACCCCGAGCTGAAGCCAACCAGGACAAACCTGAGCCCATCAGATTCTCCCTACTTGTAAGGGGCTACCACCAATTGTTGACCATCAACCACATGCACAAGCCATGTTTGTTGGTGCTGAGGTGGTCCCTCACACTTCACGAGCCGCCCGATTGTGTGAGCATGCGGACCAGTGGGAGGTAGCAATGCAAACAGAGATCCGAGCCCTCAAATACACTCACACCTACACGCTCGTTCCGTTGCCACAAGGTCGCAAGGCTGTCGGGTGCATATGGGTCTACGCACTCAAGCATGGTGCAAATGGGAGGGTGGAGCACTACAAAGCGAGGCTGGTTGCCCAAGGGTTTGCCCAAGAGCATGGTGTCAACTATAACGAGACATTTGCTCCTGTGGTAAACTTCACCACCTTGCGTGTCGTCCTGTCCATCACAGCATCACTCAACCTACAGCCTCACCAAATGGATGTCACTTCCATCTTCCTTCACGGTCCGCTTGACGAAGACATGTACATTTTACAACTGCCAACGTTTGAGGATGCATCACAGCCCAACTACGTCTAGCGTCTCCACAAAGCATTATACGGTCTCAAACAGGCTCCATGTGCATGGTATGGGAAGCTTGTACAAGCACTCCATGCACTTCGCTTCCGCACCAGCGAGGCAAACACGAGTCTTTTTCTGTGACACCTTGATGGACAATTGTTCATGGTGTTGACGTACGTAGATGACTTGGTCTTGGCGACAGCGTCAACGACTCAGCTCGACACCTTCAAGCGAGAGATGCACCAACAGTTCGCCACAAAAGACCTCAAGGAGCTTCAGTTCGACTTGAGCTTGTATGTTATCCGGGATAGGACTGAGCCCACAGTGTGGGCTCAGTGAGAGAGTGGTGGAGAGTGAGTGTGGGCCCACCACTCACTCTCCACCAGTGGCCATACCTATTGCGGGTTCTGACCAGGTTCGACATGGTCGCTTGCAAAATAGTGGCAACCCCTACAGCAAAAAAAGATGCGTTGATTGCAGCCCTCTCCACCTCCATAGAATCGGAACGTGAGGCGACAGAAAACATCCCATACGCCTCTGCAGTGGGCTCCCTCATGTATGCCATGGTTGGTACGCCACCCGATTTGGCCTTCGCCGTCGGCCGTCTTGCACTCTTCATCGCACAACCTCGGACAAGTCACGAGGAGGGTACTAGCGCCAAGCGTGTTTTCTGATAAGCGTTTTTTATGCTACCTCTAAGGCACCAAATCTCCCAGTCTTGTGCTCGCTAGCTCTGGCCCTCTTATCCTTGCTGGCTTTTGTGATGCATAATGGGCTAATGATGTTGACAACCGCCGCTCTACCCTCGGCTACTGCTTCACGCTCGACAAAGGCCAGGTGTGATGGAGCTCCAAACGCTCCCACTATGTGGTTGTGTCTACAACAGAATCTGGGTACTATGTGGGCACAGAGGCAGGGAAAGATGCCATCTGGCTTTGCGGACTCCTAAGCGAGCTCAACCTGCCACAAGAGACCGCAACCCCTCTTCGGTCCAACAATCACTCTGCCATCAACGTCACCAAGGACCTAGTCTTCCATGCTTGAACAAAGCACATTTAGATGACGCATCACTTCATCCAAGACCTAGTGGAGAGCAGGAATGTAAAAGATAGGTATGTTTGTTCCAAGGACAGAGAACGTGAGCGACATCTTCACAAAGTTGCTTCTCGAGAGCGGTTGAGTACCTTCGCGAGCGTCTCCGGCTTCTTAGCCTTCTTACACCAACTACCAGCGGCCAAGGGGGTTGTTGAAAAAATTGGCCTTGGGTTGGGTTGGCGCAAGGAGATACACTTGGAATGGGTTAGTCCTAATGTGCAAGCATCTGATGTTGAGGGCCTGGGCACTGCTCTTGGAGTGTAGAATGCTTTTGGATCCCAGGTGACCACTAGCTATGGCCTGGAGTAACCACAGGTGGCTCGGGAGGAGCCACAAGTGGCTTGGAGAGACCACAGGTGGCTCTGGTGCGACCACAAGTGGCGGAGATTAGCCACAAGTGGCTCGGGTGGAGCCACAAGTGGCGTGGAGTAACCACAGGTGGCTCAGGTGGAGCCACAAGTGGCGTGGAGTAACCACAAGTGGCTCAGGTGGAGCCAGAGGTGGCTTCGAGTAACCGCAGTCGGCTGAGGTGGAGGCAGAAGTGGCCAGGAGTGGCCAGGATTGGCCTCGAGTAACCACACATGGCCAAGAGTGGCCAGGACTGGGGAGGAGTGGCCAAGAGTGGTCAGGATTGGGCAGGAATGGCCAGGAGTGGCAAGGAGTGGCTAGAGAAGGAGAGAACTGGCCAAAGGCAACCTTAGGTAGCCTGAGGTGGCCACAGATGGCAAAAGATTGTCACAGTGCATATACCTTCCAGCCTAGATGCCAAGAGACCAGCCACACAACTGGGTTGTGGACAGTCTTTGGTCCCTCGCTATTTAGTCTAGGCTCCCATTGTCATGAAACAACACAACAACTACTCTTGTCTTCATTTCTGCCAAGTGCCTCAACTTCTCTCTCACTTGTGCACATAAGGCCTTCTCCTCACTTTAGTCCTACACGTTCTACAACTCATAGCAATGAATCCAAGTAGAGGATAAATGACCTGGGTGCGCAGTACATGCGGGGGTTGGCATGTTATGAAGATCAGATATATGTGATGTGTTTCAAGTCTCAATATCATCCAAACCAAATAAATTTGTGCGGAATGACATTTTCCACTTGGATAGATGGGATTCAAGTCCTCCACCTACACATCACATGAAACTTCCAATCGCACATCTTCTTTGAACTAGCTTCTATTGTAGACCATTTCCACCACAGCTAAGGCTCGTCGTCCGCACAACGAGAACCGCACTTCTAGCCAGGGGTCTTGGGGCTCAAATGTGGACTTTGTGTCCTCTTTGACGGTCAAAGGCCCTTCCCGACCAAGCACTCCTTGCCACTATTGCGAAGAACACTCCTAAGAGAGGGGCGACTTTGCAAGTACGTGTGCACCCGCATAACTCAGCTTCCACAGAGTCGTAGTACCGAACACAGTAACTCGCAAGTATTCTTACTTGTGAGTTAAATCCACGAGTGCCGAGAATGGATGCTCAATCCTCTATGTAGCCGTCCCCCATGTTGACATTTGGGTGGTGCGAGTGACAGGTTGGCTGCTCCCAAAGACAGCGTTGACAAAGTCGCTAAGCATAGTCACAAGAGGAAAGGGTGGGTGGGTTGGTTACCATACTATTCTATGTGCTCCAGAAGTAGAACTTCAAAAATATTCTGTAAACGGAAATGCAAAAGCATATAAAAAATTATATTGATTTTTAAATAGGTAGAGAGGCGGAAATACAAAGGACAGTAGAAATTTAGACGTAAAAAAAAAACAATGCTTTACTAGTTGGCGAAGCCAGTGTCGGTAAAACGGCAATAGCGGAAGGGCTTGCCATTAGAGTGGTCAGAGGTGATGTACCGGATATGTTAAGAACGGCTGTGATTACTCCCTCAATATAGGAAGTTCATTGGGACAAAATTTAGAGGGTATTTTGAAAAACGCATAAGGGGAACGTTAGAATGTTTAAGAAAGTTAAAAAATGCTATTCTTTTTACATTGTGTTGACTGGCTGCAGAGCCAAATGGGCAGAGTCTCCTCTCAAAGTCTTCAAGCTTTTCCTCACAGGGAAAAGCCATGCGCAACGCCGTTGCAGCTCAGGAACAAAGTATAGAAATGACGGGCAAAGTGCACGTGCAACATGAAACTCTAAGAATGCTGATCGGGTTCCCAGTTGAAAGCTGAAAAGTAGCTTTTGATCTTCACCCAAAACCGGCCTCCCCCCTCTTGGAGCGGACTGGTTTTAGGACAAGGGCTCCGGTCAAGAGGGGGCCAACAGGAAGTGAACTTGAACAGACTGGTTTCATTGGCCCAGTCTGGTTCCAGTCATCAGAAAAGCAAATTCCTTATATTGGGCTTTGATTAGCCCTATCTCTACCTTGTGCACACACAAATNTTTCCACTTGGATAGATGGGATTCAAGTCCTCCACCTACACATCACATGAAACTTCCAATCGCACATCTTCTTTGAACTAGCTTCTATTGTAGACCATTTCCACCACAGCTAAGGCTCGTCGTCCGCACAACGAGAACCGCACTTCTAGCCAGGGGTCTTGGGGCTCAAATGTGGACTTTGTGTCCTCTTTGACGGTCAAAGGCCCTTCCCGACCAAGCACTCCTTGCCACTATTGCGAAGAACACTCCTAAGAGAGGGGCGACTTTGCAAGTACGTGTGCACCCGCATAACTCAGCTTCCACAGAGTCGTAGTACCGAACACAGTAACTCGCAAGTATTCTTACTCGTGAGTTAAATCCACGAGTGCCGAGAATGGATGCTCAATCCTCTATGTAGCCGTCCCCCATGTTGACATTTGGGTGGTGCGAGTGACAGGTTGGCTGCTCCCAAAGACAGCGTTGACAAAGTCGCTAAGCATAGTCAGAAGAGGAAAGGGTGGGTGGGTTGGTTACCATACTATTCTATGTGCTCCAGAAGTAGAACTTCAAAAATATTCTGTAAACGGAAATGCAAAAGCATATAAAAAATTATATTGATTTTTAAATAGGTGGAGAGGCGGAAACACAAAGGACAGTAGAAATTCTTTACAGACGTAAAAAAAAAACAATGCTTTACTAGTTGGCGAAGCCAGTGTCGGTAAAACGGCAATAGCGGAAGGGCTTGCCATTAGATTGGTCAGAGGTGATGTACCGGATATGCTAAGAACGGCTGTGATTACTCCCTCAATATAAGAAGTTCATTGGGACAAAATTTAGAGGGTATTTTGAAAAACGCATAAGGGGAACGTTAGAATGTTTAAGAAAGCTAAAAAATGCTATTCTTCTTACATTGTGTTGACTGGCTGCAGAGCCAAATGGGCAGAGTCTCCTCTCAAAGTCTTCAAGCTTTTCCTCACAGGGAAAAGCCATGCGCAACGCCGTTGCAGCTCAGGAACAAAGTACAGAAATGACGGGCAAAGTGCACGTGCAACATGAAACTCTAAGAATGCTGATCGGGTTCCCAGTTGAAAGCTGAAAAGTAGCTTTTGATCTTCACCCAAAACCGGCCTCCCCCCTCTTGGAGCGGACTGGTTTTAGGACAAGGGCTCCGGTCAAGAGGGGGCCAACAGGAAGTGAACTTGAACAGACTGGTTTCATTGGCCCAGTCTGGTTCCAGTCATCAGAAAAGCAAATTCCTTATATTGGGCTTTGATTAGCCCTATCTCTACCTTGTGCACACACAAATCGTTATGGTGACTGACATTTCAGTCCAAACATTTCATCCCTGGGAATCTCATGCATATGACTTTTAGAAAACAGAATACAGAAGGGGATGTAATGGTCTTCTCCCTGCAAATGTCGCTCACGCATGTAAAAAGTAGAAAAAATTCATACACCAGGCACGTTAGGCTCCATAACAAAACTGCAGATACGTTGACAGACAGCCGAACTCTTCAAAGACTGGAAGCAAAGAAAGTTAGAATGCAACCTCAACTGAACGGTGAATGAAGATACCGCCCATTGAAGTGGATTTACTGAAGCGGTTCACTGTTGTTCCCTGCCTGGACATTCTGTTGAAAAAAAGGAGACAAAGAGACAAAACTTCTTCGTAAACAATGAGAAGACAAGCGATTCCNAGGACTGGCACAGCCAAATGAAATAGGACACAGTGGTGGAAGAATAGAGGAACAGGTCCAAGTTAGTCTCAACCCACATTCACTCCATGTTATGTCGGAGCCTTGGTCGACTCCTTCCACTGTGTTGAGAGGGGTGCAACCGAGCAGTGCTGCAGCAATGAGTGCAATGCAAGCGCCCGCGGGAGAAGACACACGCCAATAGTGTTCCACGCGTGCCTTTTGGCCCCCATGGGTGCCGCCCCTCATGCTGGGCGTGGTGTTTAAAGCTCTCTCCAATCTCCCTGCCACCAACAGTGTTCCCGCTAAAGCTTCTGCAATGCTGTTGATTGGGATTGTCTGCGGTCAAGAAAGAGTGACAAAAGCATCAAAGAGGGTGGTATTGACACAGGTGTGATTCATTACGAGCAGGAAGACATCATTGCACCTCCTGACTCCTTGGCCTACGCCATAAGCTTGAAGGACCTTCAAATCCACAACGCCAGCATGGCTGCTTTCAGAATGATACTGTAAAAATGCTTGTGAAGTGGGATGTAAGCATTTGTCATGCAGAAAACTCAGCTGCAAGTGTGTATGTGGGAAGATCCCACACCCCCTCATTGTCAAGCCTGAAGGCCTTGGCAGGCCTTGGTTGAGTGGCAACACAGCACTACGCCTGGGACCTGCATGTGTGTGCACCACAACTGTAGCTCCATGACCAGTGCGGGGCTCTCCCCACCCAGATGAGGACCTCTCTCCTCCAGAACCAGGCCGTCCCTGCTTAGACCTCAACCTTCCACATCTGAATCTGGTAAGTCCCCACCCCCCTGATCCAGACCATCTTGGACCACATGGGACCTCCATAGGCCCAGACCAGTACTGGGCCTCTCCCAGTGCAGCTGTTGTTCTCAAACAGGCATTGCACATCACTCAGAGGACTGGGTAGCAAGAACTGCTTTCTCTTGTGCACAATGCAAGACTTTCAGTAGAAGCTGGAATGGTGACATTGACTGCCGCTGTGTAACCTAAGTGCAGAAACAAGAAATGTGGACTTTTTTTCCATGAAGAACACATAAGGATGTGTGACTGCTTGCAAATAGAGTAGCAATACTGAAGCTTGAATCTCAATCTCGACATCGATTGACGGTATTTTAAAAATCAATGTTTATTTTGACCCTCGGGGGTTCAATATCAATATCAACATCGGAATTGAACTAGGATGAAGATTTCGGTCTTTTTCCAGGGTTCAGCCCGAATAATTTGGCCCGGTATGGAACGAAAAGCAAATTTTATATTGGGCTGTCAAACCCAGGCTCCCCAGTTTGAGACCCGCTATCCAGAAATCGAAAGAAAGGGGAAGCATGGACTCGTTGTCCGCAGCCCCTTCCGGAGCTACCATTTTAGTGCTCGCTCCACTTGCAGTCGGCGCGACACGCACTTTCCGCTGCCTCCACAACTTTTAGATCTGACACGACACTTGGCGTGCGTGCTTAGATTGAGGTGGCAGTTGCGACAGGAAGCCGGCGGCAACAGCAAGGCGCTTAGACTCAGGCGGTTGCAGAAGAAGCAAACTGATGCCAAAAGCTGTAGCTTACATGCGGCAGCAGTGGCACTTTAGCAAGCAAGCTGCACCAGGGGTGGCAGGCTGGATGTGGGGAGGACTGTGGCAGCAGGAAGGCGTCAGCAGCAGCAGCCTTGCAGGTCTCCCCCACCATCCCCCTCCCCCCCCCCCCCTTTTGGAGGTGGGTATAAATTTCGGTCTGTTTTTTCATCCTGGGAGCGAATAATTCGGCCCGAATGATTCAGGCCGAACTTTCCGGGAGCGAACTTTATCAAACTAGGTATTGAAACATCAAACTATTGACTTTTCATTTTCGATATCAATATTAAGGCTGATTCTTGTGTACAGGGATGGCGGCGGTACTACCGATACCGCGTTATACCGCGGTTTTGTACCGCGGTATCGTGGTACCGCGGTACCAGTACTTTTTTTGCGGTACCGGTACGGTATCGGTCCTCACCTAGAGGGGTACCCCTCGTCTGTACCGCGGTACCATACCGCGGTATTGTACCGCAGTACTTTCGAACTCAAAGAAAAGAGCTACCGTTACACTGTTTTCTACCCACTTATCTCGAATTTCAGTCTCGCAAAACGATTATTTACATTCTTTTGTTTGCGGTGCTTCAATCTCACAGAAGTATTAGTGTTTTTACAATATACGGTACATTATGTAACGCGGTATTCTTTGAATACCGCAGTACCGTACTACTACCGTTGGTAACGCGGTACCGGTACCAGTATCGGTAGTGACCCGCCAGAAGACTAGGATACCGCGGTATTGAGTACCGCAGTACCAGAATACCGCGGTACTCTGGTACCGCGGTACTCAATACCGCGGTTTGCCATCCCTGCTTGTGTATGGGCTCTATGCCGGTATCGACGAATAGCAACCAATATCTATCGATGATAAGTCAATGTTTGCTGAAATTCAACATCAATCTGTCTCCTCTACTTACAGGAGAGGGAAGGCTCGTAGCCTATTGCACAACATCGATATCGATGTCATTATCATACCGGTATTGAATTCGATGTTGAATACCAATATTAATGATGATATCAATATTAATATTGAATCCGATATTCAAGAAATGCCTCTACTCATGACTGGCCGTCCAAATTGCAATGGGGTGGACGGACGCGTTCAGATGGACGGACATAGCCTGCGATCTCCCTGCGAACGTGGCGTGAAGACGTGTCCATGGCGGCCAGCACAACATGAACGTGGGTTGCAACCCATCTGCAGCTCCTGAGAGCTGCTCGAGGAAGCTCCCATGGTGGACTGGGAGAGGCCAGACACACACTGATGATGAAGTTGGCGACATCAATGAATGGCGGCGAGGCGATGGCCTGCCCGCACGACTGGGCATTGCTTTTCAAGCAGACCAACACCACATCGAAGAATGGCACGTCAAGCCCATAGTTGGAGCTGACTCCATGGAGATGTTGTCTGTCACACTGTTCTTCAAGACATCTGAGGATGCACCTTATGGTGATCCATCACAAACCGGGAAATCATCGTGGGGCCGTTGGTTTTTAACGGACGTCATTAAAGCCTCAAACGGGTCCTGCTCGTGCATAAGTTGGAGCATTGCCTCTGCCTAGTGCCCAAGACATCCAAGGGCCACCAAGGACTAGGCTCCACGCTTGTATTTGAGCCATGACCTTCTGAGTATGAGACCACCCGTCTCAACATCCTGCAGTTCGCCATTCTTGTATCCAATCTCAAGTTCCCCTTCCACACTTCACCACTGCTGGGATGGGAGTCTTGTAGTGGCCGAATCCAGACTTGCCGCCCCTCATCAACTCGGCCCTCGTCCCAAACATGCCCTGAAGTATCTCCACCTGCCAGTTTCTCCACCGGCCAGTTTCTCCACCGGCCAGTTTCTCCACCGGCCAGTTTCTCCAACGGCCAGTTTCTCCACCGGCCAGTTTCTCCACCTGCCAGTTTGTCCACCGGCCAGTTTCTCCACCGGCCAGTCTCTCCCTCACATCCAACCAAGTGCTTGTGTTGTGGTTTCAAAGGTGCCAACGGGCCCTTGGAGGTCCATATCTGAGGCTAGGAGGCTTCGACGTGCAACCTCGGATGCACACAGTGGATGCCCACTCCATTGGTGGCCACAGGTGTACCCTCAACACCAACGCACAGGGAACAAGACGCCCTCTGGTGTGATGAACTCCCTGCCCCTTTCCTTCCCCAACCTGCTATCCCTGCCGCGTCCGCTTAGAAGCTTTCCTAATCGCCATAGCCCCTCCCCCCNCCCCCCCCCCCCCCCCCCCCCCCCAACCTCAACCTCCTCTCACCCTGCTTCTTTCTTCTAAAACGCTGGCCACTCCACATCAACCAACCCAACCGCATCAAACACTGCGGCACACAACTACAGCTGTTCAACTAGTTGCTTCAGTGGCACGTAGAAAGGGATTGTTCTCTCTGGCTCATTCCTCCGGCAGACATCACGACACGTCATCCCACCTTATGGGTTGTCAGGCCGCTGGACGTCACGGCGGTCGAGCGGGGTTTCCGGCTGCACACCCGCAACCACGGACGACGTGCGTGGCCGATGCTGGTGGCTCTGTTTTTCGTTCTCCAGACCTGACGTGAACCTTTGCCCTGCCGCTGCCGAACGCCTCGGTGAGGGATGGCCGGGGAATCTTCTCGCCTTCCGTAGCAGCAGTTGGCGTCGTCCGCGAGCACACCGCGACACCAGAGGGGTGGGGGTTCGCTCTTGTGGATGGTGCATGGGCTTGGGAGGAGAATTTGCGAGAGAACTGAAGTGGAGACTGCGTCTGCAACTCGAAGCTGCTCAACCTCCTCCGTTGGTCACCGTCAGTAATAAGTTTGACTTTGCAAGCACGATTTTTTCTTAGGAGACCCTAATTTTTGGAGCGCCGCCATAATTTTCTCAACCACGTGGGAGAATGTTAGGCTCACCGTTGTAACGAACTGTTGTAACGAACAACT
>SZWC01031336.1:2008-13014 GCA_023375785.1 Penium margaritaceum | reverse complement strand
CCACACCACACCACACCACACCACACCACACCACACCACACCACATTTCACCACACCGTACCGCACCACACCATGCCACACTGTACCGCATCACACCGCACCACACCACACCACACCACACCATACCATACCTTACCATGCCACACCACCACACACCACCAACCACATACTACACACCACATATTATACACCACATACCACAGAGCAAACATCACACACCACGTAGTGCGGGATATAGTGTAAACATTGTTTTCCATGCATAAATTGCATGGAAAATTTGTTTTCGTGAGTCAAGTAAAATGAAAGTGCAATGCCTATAGTGTAAATATTGTTTTCCATGCATAAATGGTCTTCAAGATGTACAAACCTGCATCACTAATCATGAGGTGAGATGAAATGAAATGTTGAGCTACATACTCCTTGCAATGCTTCAGTCATACTCTGCAATGCTTCAGTCATACTCTGCAAAATCGAACATATTACATCTATTAAGAGTGTATACATGAAGTATTTGTTCACTACGAACATTCATTTGACCTTTTTTAACGAATGAGTGACAGTTATCCACTTCTTTTAAGCATGAATATATACTTGAGTAGTTCGCTTCTGTGATTCGTACACCTTGATCCACTGCTCCAAATGCACATCATCTGCACGGTATACAAGCAATGAAAAACTAATTCACGGTGCGTACTATGAGCAGAATCCCATAAGCATCAATGTCATTCTCAACACTCACTGCGAGATGCGATCTTTCTCCCACGTCCAACGAGTTTTCGCATGTTTCTGATCATCGCCTTTCCGTGGTTATACCAGTTGTCAAAAGCCTCCTCAAATTCTTCCGTGTACGCTTGAAGTTGTTCAGCCATCGCTTTGATGACAGCAGCCAGTTCAGCAGGAACGTTTCCACTCCGTGCTTCGTCAGATGTCGTTCGCAGATTAGGGAGAGGGCCCGCACCTGGTGCGGTGCACAGATCTTCAAACAGTGTGTCAAGAACGTTGTAACCCGAACTGAAGTTGCCAAACTGGTTCAGGCCCTGCGAAACACGATGGGAACAGCAAAACATTAGACAGATCTACCAAGGTGCACATGGCCATAAAATTACAATCCAAGAAACGCCAACACTTACACACCTCCGTAGTTGGTTCTTGACGTACACCCAATGATCCATTGGTCGGATCAGTACTACCGACATTTCCAGATTCATTCACGCCTCCTCCAGATAGCCATGCCGGAAAACTAGATCCCGCGGCACCACTGGGTGCCGCGGTACCGGAGTCACAAGGAGGGAAAGTGCCGCCAAAAACACCGGCAGCACTGTGGAATCCAGCAAACGACGCTCCACCAGCGTTTCCGTCAGCATCAGCAGGAGATGCAGCAGGTGCACTAAAGGCTTTATTGCTCGCTTCAGCAGCAGTGCCGAGTGGGACAGGGTTGTTTTCAGCGGCACGGGTTGAAGGACAAGGAACAGACACATCTGTGACACATGCGGCTGCGTCCGCAGACTGGACAGGGCTGGGAGCAACTTCACTTTGCCCGTCAGACGCAACTGTCAACGCTGCAAGACCAGATACAACAGTGTCTGCTCCAACAGCCGAGGAAAGTTGGACAGTAGCTTCACGGGCCACTTCAACAGGAGTTCCGGGATTAGGAACTCTCGGAACAGGGGCAAAGGAAGTAGGAGTCTCACGTGGCGCAGAAACAGTAGCAGCAGCAGCAGCAGCAGGGGATGCAGTGGACGCAGGGGCAGCAAACCCTACAGAACCTGTGCACGCAGGAGCCACAGAGGCGACAGAGGCTGATGCTGGAAAGTGTGTGGCGTCAGTGGAAGCAAGAGCTGTAGGGCACGTCTCCGCATAGGCAGTAGAGGCAGGGGCAGCGACACCTCCAGCAGCGGAAGCAGCAGGGGAAGCAGGTACAGTGGGGGCAGCAGGATCAGGGTTAGGGAAGGCAGGGGCTGCATAGACGGAGGAAGGTTCAGGGGCTGCTGCGGCGAGCGACGCAAGTGCGGTGGCAGCAGCAGCGACAGCAGGACCGGATGCGCCGGCGGCTGCAGTGCCTTCCACAGCAACTGAACCGTCGGCGGAAACATGGCGCACATCTGTTGCCGCGGTTGCAGTATCCGCCTGCAAGAAACGACGATATCTTTAATGAATAGTTCAGAAGAACACAGATAATTTCTGTGCAACCGAGTAGTACAACCTGAATACCTGGTTGTCTTCTCCGTCAACTCCTCCGCCGGTTCCATCCAATTTTGCCTGCCAATGATACATTAGCCGGCAGTACCAATCCACGTTTTTCCATGTGAATCAGCAAGATCTTTGTTCATAGGAGAGACATTCTTACCGGCTGAAACCATTTTGAAGCTTCACCAACAACTTTAGTTCGCTGGTATGACCGGTAGAGAGGGCGAGGATTTTTCACGACCCTCTTCCACTGCGATGCGTCAGATATGTGGAAGTCCACGATTTCCGGTTCACCCTCCCTGAAGGGGTTCAGATTCACCCACGGCTGCTGGAAAAAGCATTCCAGGTCGAGTGTTAGCGCTACAGGGTTTTTTGGATTCTTGCTTGCTCGCACGATTGACTGAGCATGCCGCGTCTTTTCAATGAACCACCATGTTGCAGGACTTGTCGTCTTCAGGCGGTCAAGTCTGGTCACTATGCCGGAATCGTCACGAGCGTTCAGAAACTCAATCAGCTTATCAATGCTTTGAAACCGAGCGTGACCGATGCCGAAGAGAAACCCTTCAAACTCAGCTTCTCATTGTTGCTTGGGTACTCCATATTTGAAAACGTCTGCAAAGAACGAGTGTTTGGTCAATTTTCATTCTACCTATAAGGACAGAAAAGACCATAAGAGCGTCTCTCACCTGAGTGTGGGTCAAAGAAGGGCTCCAAGGGCTTCTCGGCACTCTCTGCGTTCCGCCGCCTGTGAAGGAACCCCCTCCCTCTTCCCCTCGTGCCCGGAGACCGGCGGCTGCCTCGGTTCATCAGATGCCCTCGTGGATCCTCGGAAACTGGCACAGCGACTGGAGCCCTCAGAGAATTTCTGAGGCTGCGAAAAGTCGTTCTGAAACTACACTACGGTGGGAACATGGCGGGTGAAGGGAGATGGTGTATCGTCAAGGACGATCGTTGGTCGATTACGGACGGGCGGCAAACTGGCTGGAGGGGGTGACGGCTCTTCAACTACCCGCACATCGCTGTCGTTTGAGATAGAACTGACAGTACTTCCTTTGTTGGTGCTCTCAGCACTACTCTTGTCGGAGATGAGATCGACGAAGTTCCTACGAGACATGTCTGACAGCAAGCATGGTGGAAGTAACGCGAAGGCCTTCACAAATGACGAAACCGAAGAACAATGAGAGACGTTTAAAAATAAATAGGGAGCGACGAGGAAGTACTGGACTCACCGTGACGCGGCGCGAACCCTGTAGGACTCTGTCACTTGCTGTAGGACACAGAATGTCAATCCACGACGGCATGGGACTTATGACACGACTGTTGGTTATAAGGTTGACGTCGTGTGACCTGTGTGATGGCAAAGGTCCTACGCGATGGAATTTCTGCTGATGGCGTAGGACCTTTGCGATGGCAGACGACCTACGTCGTTTGTAACGAGTCCTACCGTGTCATCATGTTACGTCCAGTTAAATCTCGTAGGACCTGTGTGAGTTCCACGAGTCCCACAAAGTTTTCGACCGGGTGGGACCCGGTAAGCGATTTCAATGGGATAGGACCTTTGCGGATTCCTCCGCCGTCCAATTGGCTGTCTGGCATACCCCGTGGGACCTTCGTGAGTTCCAAGGGTCCTACAAAGTTTTTGACCGGGTAGGACCCGATAAGCCATTGGATCGGGAATGGACTATAGGCATCGATAGGACCTGCTTGGCTGTCTGGGTTCACTCTGATGTTTATTCATACCCCGTCGGACCATTGTCATGTCGACAGGTCCTACAACGTTGTCGACCGAGTGGGAACCGAAATGCAAATGGAACAGAGTAGGACCATAGGCATCATAGTTGGTCCTGCCCCGTCTGCATGGCAGTGTTCGGCTCGACAATTTTTACAAAGTATGCATCTGTGAACACTACGTTTGCAGTTAACATCGAGTGGGTTTGTTTTGCAAACCCACGGATCTAGTAGGTCACAGAACCAGGCTATCGACGGTCACACTGACGTCCGGTCATACCCAGTAGGACCTTTATGATAGGCGAAGGTCCAACAACGTCGTCGACCGAATGGGACCTAATAGGACCCTCGGATCTGAGGGGGTCCTACCCCGTCTGCATGCCAGCGTTGAGATAAACGAGTTTCGTTATGTATCCATCCGTTTACATCTTGTGGTGTTTAACAAGAGGTTTGAAATGAACTCCTAACTGGTTTGTGTTGCAAATGATATGTAGCAACTAGTTTGTGACACCATGACGCAAAGAACTGTCTGCGGACGTCCATGCATACTTCACTGGACCTGTGTGATACATAGGCCCTATAACGTATCTCACCGGGTAGGACCCCGGTTTCCAATAAAAATTTTGTAGGACCTCCGGACTTGGCTAGGGTCCCACCCCGTGTGCATGCCAGCGTTCAGAAAGACGAGTTTCGTTATGTATCCATCCGTTTACCGCTTGTGGTGTTTCACACGAGGTTTGTGATGAACTCACCAGTGGTTTGACAAACAAATGATTTGAACCAACTAGTTTGTCACACCATGTCGCAACAAGCTGTCTGCGGACGGCCTGTCATACGTCGCAGGACCTGTGTGATACATATGCCCTACAAGGTATCTCACCGGGTAGGACCCCGGTTTCTGATAAAACGTTTGTAGGACCTGCGGAAATTGCTCGGGTCCCACCCCGTCTGCATGCCAGCGTTGAGAACGACGAGTTTTGTTATGTATCCATCCGTTTACCGCTTGTGGTTTTTAACACGAGGTTTGTGATGAACTAAGAAGTGGTTTGTGTTGTAAATGATATGTAGCAAGTAGTTTGTGACACCAGTCGCAACAAGCTGTCTGCGGACGGCCAGTCATACTTCGCAGGACCATTGTGATACATAGGCCCTACAACGTATCTCACCGGATGGGACCTGGCTTATCGATAAAACTTGTGTAGGACCTCGGGACCTGAGGGAGTCCTACTCCGTCTGCTTGCCAGAGTTCAGAACGACGTGTTTTGTTATGTATCCATCCGTTTACCGCTTGTGGTGTTTAACACGAGGTTTGTAATGAACTCCCAACTGGTTTGTGTTGCAAATGATATGTAGCAACTAGTTTGTGACACCATGACGCAACAAGATGTCTGCGGACGTCCATGCATACTTCACAGGACCTGTGTGATACATAGGCCCTATAACGTATCTCACGGTGTAGGACCATGGTTTCCGATAAAACTTTTGTAGGACCTTCGAACCTGGCTCGGGTCCCACCCCGTCTGCATGCCAGCATTGAGAAAGACGAGTTTTGTTATGTATCCATCCGTTTACCGCTTGTGGTGTTTAACACGAGGTTTGTGATGATCTCACAAGTGGTGGTTCATGCAAATGATATGTAGCAATTAGTTTGTGACACAATGTCGCAACAAGCTGTCTGTGGACGGCCATTCATACGTCGCAAGACTTGTGTGATACATAGGTCCTACAGGGTACCTCACCGGGTTGGACCCCGGTTTCCGATAAAACGTTTGTAGGACCTTCGGACATCGCTCGGGTCCCACCCCGTCTCCATGCCAGCGTTGAGAATGACGAGTTTCGTTATGTATCCATCCGTTTACCGCTTGTGGTGTTTAACACGAGGTTTGTGATGATCTCACAAGTGGTGGTTCATGCAAATGATATGTAGCAACTAGTTTGTGACACAATGTCGCAACAAGCTGTCTGCGGACGGCCATTCATACGTCGCAAGACCTGTGTGATACATAGGTCCTACAGGGTACCTCACCGTGTTGGACCCCGGTTTCCGATAAAACGTTGTAGGACCTTCGAACATCGCTCAAGTCCCACCCCGTCTCCATGCCAGCGTTGAGAACGACGAGTTTTGTTATGTATCCATCCGTTTACCGCTTGTGGTGTTCAACACGAGGTTTGTGATGAACTCACAAGTGGTTCGTGTTGCAAATGATATGTAGCAACTAGTTTGTGACACCATGTCGCAACAAGCTGTCTGCGGACGGCCAGTCATACTTTGCAGGACCTGTGTGATACACAGGCCCTACAACGTATCTCACTGGGTGGGACCCCGGTTTCCGATAACACGTTTGTAGGACCTTGGGACCTGACGGGGTCCTACCCCGTCTTCATGCCAGCGTTCAGAATGACTAGTTTTGTTATGTATCCATTCGTTTACCGCTTGTGGTGTTTAACACGAGGTTTGTAATGAACTCCCACGTAGTTTGTGTCGCAAATGATATGTAGCAACTAGTTTGTGACACCATGAAGCAACAAGCTGTCTGCGGACGTCCAGTCATACTTCGCAGGAACTGTGTGATTCATAGGCCCTTCAACGAATCTCAGCGGGTAGGACCCCGGTTTCCGATGAAGCTTTTGTAGGACCACCGGATTTGCCTGGGGTCCTACCCCATCTGCATGCCAGCGTTCAGAACGACGACTTTCGTTATGTATCCATCCATTTACCGGTTGAGGTGTTTGACACGAGGTTTATGATCAACTCCAAACTGGTTTGTGTTGCAAATGATATGTAGCAACTAGTTTATGACACCATGTCGCAACAAGCTGTCTGCGGACGGCTAGTCAAACGTGGTAGGACCTGTGAGATACATAGGCCCTACAAAGAATCTCACCGGGTAGGACCCCAGTTTCCTATAAAACTTTTGTAGGGCCTTCCGACCAGGGTCCTACCCCGTCTGCATGCAAGCGTTCAGAACGACGAGTTTCGTTATGTTTCCATCTGTTTACAGCTTATGGTGTTTAACACCAGGTTTGTGATGAAATCCCAACTGGTTTGTGTCGCAAATGATATGTAGCAACTTGTTTGTGACCTCATGACGCAACAAGTTGTCTGCGGACGCCCGGTCATGCTTCGCAGGACCTGTGTCATACAGAGGTCCTGCAAGGTATCTCACCGGGTTGGACCCCCGGTATGCGATGAAACTTTTGTAGGACCTTTGGAGATGAGGAGGGTCCTACCCCGTCTGCATAGCAGCGTTCAGTACGACAACTTTTGTAAGTATCCATCCGTGAACAGCTTGTGGTGTTCAACACTAGGTTTGCAATGAACATCGAACTGGTTTGTGTTGCAAATGATATGTAGCAACGAGTTTGTGACAGCATGACGCAACAAGCTGTCTAAAGACGTCCAGTCTTGTTAACGCTGGACCTGTGTGATACCTCGGGTCCTACCGCTTCAGGCTCGACACCGTTGACATCCCGACAGGACCTGTTTCGTCACGAGCTCTAAGTAGGACCCGCTTTGTAATGAGAAGGACCTGAGGCATGGTACGCCAAACCTGCACATCATCACGTAGGTTCGGGGTGCAAACCAGCCGTCAGTCAAGGTTACAAAAGGGTCTCCCATGGTGGGATCAATGGTAGCAGAAGAAAGCTTCGTTCATCCCTTTTGGGCTTGGGCCAGCCATTGGTTCATTGATCAAACTAGGGTGTTTTCGCAATGACATTGCTGCTGTCTGCAAAGGGAACGTGCAGGACCAAAGGCGTCATCGTTTTCGGGATTGTGAAACGCCTTAGCAAGTTATGTCATTGCATAACGTGCTTGAGAATGTGTCCAGTTTTCATGTTGTTCGCGAGGTAAACCTGAGCTCTTAAGCTGTCAGATCCTCCATTCCACCTCTCCATTTTCTTCCCAGATTCATCCTCCATGTCGTTTCGTCGGCTTGCCTAGCAACGGCGGGGTCCCACGCCGTTTTGGATTTGTTTTAATTTCCATTTTTGCCACTAGAGTCCAAAATGCAACGGCCATATCCGGTGCAATTTACATGCACATGTCTGTCATGATCGCGATATTGGCAAATCAACCTTACAGTGCGCTCCATGACAGAACAGTGGCCTGGCTTCCTGTCTTGTAGTGGAGATCCCCGACTCCCATACCGTCTCGTGTTTCCGACTGGAGCAAAACATAAAAAGGGCAAAGAAAAAAGGACAGAAGCTGGCGAAATCTTTGCAAAGCATGTTCACTCGCCATCAAGAGCTAGTGACGGTGATAACGGTGAGCCGGAAGGTAGCGGAGAACCAGCCTCGGAAAAACAAGGGAGACACCGATTTCTGGGTACCTGGTGTGAGGTCCAGAATCACAGGAAGAAAGCGACAAAAGCCATGAACGCTGCAAGAACGAACGATGGCGACCAAGGGTGCGGCTGGTAAACCCTGGAAATCGTTGTTGGCATCGAGTTTTTGTGATGTGGTTGGATGTTGGAATGGTTTGTTGGAACAATGATGTTTGCACGTGTTTCCGCCGGTTTTGGACGTTTAAAATGATTTTTAGTCGTGTTTGCATCGCGTACATTCGAGCGCGCCAAAGCCTCTGGACTCCACCCGTCCATTCGAAAACGCAACGCCGTCCCCGCCCCTCAACCCCCAACCATAGCATCAGCTGACATCACTTCAACGTAAGGGAGGAAGCCGTTTTACCATCCCTCGTGCCATCTCCTCTGCTCTCTGCTTGAAGTACTGGCCACGATGTTCTCAGGCGGCCAAATCTACCTTGAGAATTTGTTACGGAAACAACGAAAACAAAACCATCGAGACCTCAACAACTGAATCTAATAGAATGGTGGAGGAACATGGTGCGCAGCTTTCGATTTTGCTAGAAAGCGTTGTTGGCGTCAATTTTTAGCGTTTACCAGCCGCGCCCCAAGAATCGCTGCTGGGCACCACGACGCCCCAAAAATGGCAAGTACGACAAGTACAACAAGCGATGCGACAGAGAACTCGCAAAGAGCGCATTATTTGGACGACTAGAACGCCAAAGTTGCAGGACCGAGGTGCAGAACGGACCAAGAACTGTCCATGAAGGACTAGAACCACTAGAGGACTGCCCTAGCCAAGGCTACAAGCGACAGCAGCAGTTGGACCACCAGAGTAAAGGAGCTAAGTGCAGCAAGTGACCGTTGGCTGAGCTCACGGGGGAAGTACTTAGAGAGGTTGAGTCCATGATCGAAGGCAACAGCCTTATGTACTCTCCCATGCTAGTGCTTACGATGGCGGTCCCAAAAGCGGTCCCAGCAGGTGGTCCCAAAACAGGTCCCGCCATGCAGTCGCCACCTCACACTACACATCCTTGACCTAGTGCATGTGGGGCATGGTGCATGTGTCTGCAGATTCTCTTCAAGCAACTACGCAATACCAGAACAGGGAGGTGACACCAACCTCCCCCGAACTTTTTTTGGGGGTCACCCATGTACTCAAAACCGGAAGACGTCTCTTGAGAGTCCCGGAAGTACAAAAATTAATCAAGAAGAAGTAGTACTCGGATTTTTCAAGCCACGGGATCACAAAAGAATTATTACAGAGCAAGATCACACAAACGCCAACAAGCAGCAACCGTGTGCCTAAACGACTCCAACAAACTTGTTCATCCACTTCTACCCTCTCGAAAAACGGTTTGCGAGCATCAAATTCATAAGCACAATTATCGAGGGGTAGTTTTGGGGTGAGCGATAACTGTGCTGATTTACTGCTTCAGCATGGTGCACAAGGGACCCCAATTGGAGGCTCTAAGAGGACTTTATGGATTTTTCCGTGAATCTACCGGGTGCGGATCGGCTGAGAATCTTGACAAAGAAGTTTGAGAGTTTCTCTGGATAGCAGCCATAAAGGGTGTGAAAGGTGCTTTGTGGACAATCATGTCCATGCAGAGCACATGCTTGTGGCAGCACAGACCTGCATAGTGCTGCACATGCACTTAGGTGAAGAGGGGCTTCTGATGACTGGACATGCAGCATGCAGCCTCAACAAGAGGCCCGCACAACATCACCTCAATCATGAAAGAAGCCCAAGCCCTTGGATCTTCATAGGTTGATTTTGGTGTGAGCTTCAGGTGGATCCTAATCAACAGGCCTGATGTGATAGCATGGCAAGATCAACGATCATCATAGGAAGGCCTGATGAACAAGCAACCTTCAGGTGAAGTTTCACCTGAAGACAAGATGAAGCTCCATAAAGGAGGAAGCTTCCCCTTGGAGCAACACAAGCATCAGTAAGAGCCCAACACTGAAGGAAGCTTCCACTGGATGGAAGATTCTCTAGAGTAAGACAGGGGTGGCAGCAGACCAGAACAACCTGAAGGAAGCTTGTCGTTCATGTGGTCAACTTGCCAGGACCTCAAGGATAAAAGGCGAGGGTCATGCCACTTCTCAGTATCCGAGCATTGCCAGTATCATCCCAAGTGCTATAGGTCAATCTCCAGGCCATGTGCTAGGCTCAATGACTTAGCACCATAGCACCTACAACCAAGATGCTACTGGAGTTCCTCCCAAGACCCCTCTATGCCTGGCACTTGCGTCTAAGCCTGGGTGGAGGACTATGCTGGTGATCCCTTTAGGATACCTGAAAGCCTGGCAATCTCTTCCAGCCTGGGAGGAGGTCAATCCTTCCAGGAACCCTGTAAGCGTGGCAAGGCCCGCCAGCCTGGGAGGAGGCCACCCTGACATCTTGAAGGCCTTTCACTGTTGTAAGATTGGCTGTGCTAAGACCCTTGCTCTGACGGCCTTGATGGCCTAGCAAGGCGTTGCACCCCAGGTTAGGGCCAAGAATTCCGTCAGGGTGCACTACTCAGCTGTTTGCATAGTTGTTTTTCCTTGTACAATACTTGTACTTTTCACAAGAATCAACTCCATACTCTTGCTTCCGCTAAGCTTTGTACAAGAAATGCTTGCTGGGCACACAAAGACCCTATGGCAGCATGGGACCAGCTTGCTTCATCAAAGCATGCGGTGGCTTTGCCACTGCAAGCTCACAAAAACCAACAATATAGATATACATATAGATAGAGATATAGATATAGATATAGATATAGATATAGATATAGGTAT
>SZWC01031335.1:3895-18319 GCA_023375785.1 Penium margaritaceum | reverse complement strand
GGCAGCACTGCGCTTGCGGATGAGCGCATGCAGCCGAGTGTAGTTCCGCTGCCACACGCCGCACAGGTCGGAAGGGTACGCCGCGGCCGCGCGGTGCCGCCGGGAGGGGCGGGCCAACGGATATTCAATTTCCGTCTCCTCCCACGAACCGTCTGCTTCAAGACGAGCAAGCACTGCCACGGGGCCGTTGAGTGCAGCCAGCAGGGGCGTCAGAAGCAGCTGCACTGCCAGCAGCAGGAGGCAAGGAGGGACTGGAGTCCATTTCCGACAAGCGAAGGTCGTACGGTTTGTCCTGAAAGGGACTCCCATGGCAGGATGTATAAGAAGCTGCTTCGCGTGCTGCGTCGGCAACCACACCGCACAATGGAATCGAGGTGGAGGTTGCAGCGGCAGCAGCAGCGGAAGCGGCGGCAGCGGCGGCGACGGCAGCGGCAGCGGCGGCAGCGGCGTCAGCGGCAGCGGCGGCCGCGGCGGCAGGGGCGGCAGTGGCGGAGGCGGCTCCGCCAGCGCGGCGCAGGAGCGGGGGTAACAGAGCAAGGAATGCGCCGCGTACAGTGCCGCGTTCCGCGACATGTCGGGTGTTCCCTATCTGCGGCTCGGGTCTCACATCATCAGATGGGGACAAAAACCGGCGGGAACAGCGAGTTAGTACCTGAGGGTGCATTTTAGGCGATCGGCCGGCCATCGCGTTTCCTGTTTTATCCAAAGAGGGAACACGGAACGCGGGAACGAGTTCCTACGGGACTTTGGCCCTGATCCGTCGCCTTTCCTTTGATTTTGATTCTATGAGACCACTACAATCGGCGCTCGACTTCAACGTTTTCTTTCATTTTGCGTCCAAACGTCTTTGGTTCAAATGTGCGCATAACGTGGACGTTAGGCCTGTAACCTCAAGCTGTTTCTTCCCCATTTCTCCGGTTGTTTTGGCTGATTTTGCAGATACAACCGGATACTAGGCGTTGTAGGGTATGGCGATTCGAGCGATCACCGAGTCGCTCAGTCTCCGCCGGTACGCAATGTCGGTTCGAAAGTTCAAGTTTGAACATTCAAACCAAAATGAGAAAAAATAATATCTTCAAATGAGTAGTGAAATCTCACTGCAACTTTTGTTAAACCTCAGTCCTGAAGAAATTTGGACTCATGAACGTCCAGACGTTAAACGTCTGAAGACAATCCCTCTAGACGTTTGGTTTTCGACCTCCCAAACATTGGGAGGCGTGCCACATCGGCATAAAATTAGCGGGTTACGGTGTACAATCAGCGCCGACAACATGATTTCAACCAATCCCATCGCAAAGGAAAATGGCGCACTTGTGGGGATCGCGAACGCTTGCACGAGCGCTCGCCATTTCGCGTCCCGCTTTCCGAAAGCGCGGGACCAAAGAATCAAAATCAAAATCAGAGCCTCAGATTTGCAGTAGGGATTTGGGGGTCGTCATTAGGCATCTGCGGGCATACCTGAACCCGTAGCAACTCGCCTTCGAGGGACGGCACTAACAGAGACTGTTAGCATAGACCCATGTAGTGGTGTCGCAACCCATGATGAACGCGCGATCAGTCTGGCGCCATCAAGAATTCGTGAGAAAGTTGCTCCACCCCTCAAGATGTGGCAATTCGTAACCGTCCACAATCATGTAATCTTCCGACAAAAAGAATGTCGACCAAACCGTCGCACACTCATGTCCCTTATCCTGGTCAAATGAAATGTAATTTCATGAAAGGGAACCTCGTCATCGCATGCATGACATCACTCCACTTTGAAGAGTACAAAAATACAAAAAAAAAAACTATGCATGTTATGTGCAAGCGAATCGTGTCACATTCGTGCTGAATGAACTTGAACGCAGACAAGTGTGCACCATCATGTTAAGAAATAGGATTTGAGCAAGTCCGATGCAATTTGCAACGAACAAGTTCATTGCCCCTAAGAACTCAACTCATCGCGACTTCTTGCTATTAATTCCTTTGGTATGACACCAGCCTTTATCAGCCCTCCGTGATGAGTGAAATGTCCCCACTTTCTCGTTACGAGTTCAGATATCTTTTCAAGGATCATTTTGTTATGCAATTTTTTCTCCTATGCAAAAACATGATGTGTTATCTGATGAAATGGCGCATGATTTTAAAGAAAATGTCCACTCTCAAGCGATGGTCTCATCCCCTCATCTCCTGCCCATCAATTTTTTGGCTAATGGGATGGTCTTGGGCACTAACATGCACTGACGTCACACTCCACTTTATGGTCACGCACACTTCCATCAGCAGCTGCGGTCATACCCCATCAATCGTTTGCTCACAAGTCGGATGTAGCATTAAAGAAGGAGGCATGGAGGACATTTGGCGATGTAACCGTTACGAAGGCGTTGTAGCTAACTTCTCGTGAAGTAAGGAAGGTAAACCGCTACGCCATAACTAAGACATTAGCATGGTTGAGTACTAAAATTTCAAAGCCATCACTAATGCGGTGAGACCCGTACCTACAAAGTGAATAACTAAGTTCCTTTCTCACCTCAAAAGATTGGGGTTAAAAAACAGGTAAGAACGAAGAACTTGACTCCGACGGTGCACTTACGTACAAAATTCGACCATCATGGTCCGTCCATGAGCCCTTGGTGATGGGTCATCAGTTTTCATCTGCCAATTGGCTAAAATATTTTTTAAGGTCCCTTTGGTGACGTGAAGTTTGTTACTTTGCAAAAAGGAAAGGTGTTATCTTAAAAGCACGCTGAAATTTGTCGTTCTTGTGTAGTATTGCGTTGTACTCATCACTAGCCAATCATAGGTTTTTGCTGATGGGCTGATGAAAGGTAGAAACGTGTAGTGTCGTCTAGGTACACTTCATGTTCACGCACACATCCATCAACAATCGTGACCACATCCTATTATTTGTTTAGTTTTTCACGACTTGGAGGTAGCACTAAAGAAGCTCGCGCAAAGGGAGATGGGCAGAGTAGACGTTAGGAAGACACAAGAGCAAATTTCTCGAGCGGTTGGGAACACAAGAACTGACAGCCATCAACCTAGTTTCGCCCTCACATTTTCAAGGCCATTATTACTGAGGTGAGACCCGGGCCTTACTTGTTACAACATTAAGCAAGAGGAGAACATGAATGATGGCATCCGTGGGGTTACGCTGACATGTAACTCATTACACCGATCAGAGCCCGCTCTTTAAACTGATTTGTAGCCTAGTGAACAAAACAAGTAAGTACATATTCTTTGTTAACTTTCATGCGGGACAAATTCAAACTACAACATTTTCTTGCACTCGTGTGTTGTTGTTTGATCTATGCACTACCTCTCTAACTTACATTGTGACCTCTCGATTGGTGTACGTGCTCGTGTAGACTATTGATTAGATGGACGCTTCTGCTGACAAGACCCTGTTTGTTAAACTAGATATGTCATCATTAAGCCAAGCATGTGGTTATCCTCCTCCTTGTGCTTCTGATAGTGCACCCTCACACAAATAGCTCCACTTGTAGCTACCCTCGGCCCTCACATCATCTGTAATCCTGATTGGCTCTTAGGAGCAGTGTACTCAGCGTTTGAGTCCAGGTAGTCATAACTCCTTGTCGTTTTTTTTTCTACCTACTTTTTACTACACCATTGCAATTACAATATGAATGTTTTTGGTATGGTCGAGTTTTTAAGAAAATTGGACAGTGACCCATTTTGTGCTTTCATGTGTCTGATGGTCTCACCTAGGAACATTATGCCACATAGGATAATGCTAGGAAATTCTTTGTTGGCTGATTTTCATAGTAACAAGCCTCAAAGGGCTGAGGTGAGGCTAGAACTGGGAGGGGTCTCAGTTGGTTGCTCATTCTTCATTCCTCATCAGTCATCGCTTCATTCTAGGTGCTTTCTTGTGCTAACTCGGGTGTGCGCACTTTTGGGTAACAAACTAGAGCTCTCACACTTGAACTCTAGTGTAGTAGACTAAGGGGGCAGACTAAGCAATGAACATGGGCTTTTGCATGCAGCATCAACAACACCACTACCCCAACCTATGCATGAGCTAGTTCCCTTTTGGTATGAGAGCCATAGCGTAGCGGATATAGTAACAACAACTGTGGCATACAGGTTCCTGACTACGTGAGCGGACCTCCCATGCACGGTAGTGTACGCACAATACTGGCGGATTTTTCTCGACAGCAGTGACCTAACTGGTGGCGACGTCAAACTGTTTTCCACGGCCAGTCCACCAGGGGAAATACTACTAGATTGGTTTTGGCAACTCTGACCCCCACGATTGACGTAGGGAGGTGAGCAGCCAGCGAAGCAACATCAGGCAATATGCAGGCCACGATTCACGTGGCAACATCAACCAGAGGTGTGAGTGTCACGCAAAAGTGGTTGTAGCAGCAGCATCAACAACAACAACATTGAGTGTTGCAACAAGTGCAACAGTAGCAACAATAGCCGCAATAATAGTTGAGATGCAACTACAACAACAGCAGTTGTGTGGGATACAACAACATGAAGGAACATCAATAGCGGTAACGGCAAATACCTAAGAGGGAGAGGAAGGAGAGAGTAGCACTGTTTCTAGCTACTGTCTTGTCCTCGCTCCTTCCTAGAAGCTCGACGGACAAGGGCAAAACGTAGACGAATATTGTGTTAGCCATACATGTCCCCTACGCTCGATTGCAATGGACTCAAACTGACATCCATTATTGCAGACATAGGCTCGTTTTGAAAGCCTAGGTCAGAAGGCTTCCATAACCACCATGCTCGGCTCCTTTGGTGGTCTGTAGCCTCCTCCATGAATCTTCCCAAGTCGCAGGTTCAATACATTTCAACATTCTGAGCTGAGCACATTATTAGATCCTTTTCACCTTTTTTTTCTTTCACTTTTTCAAGCCAAGACCCCCACCACTGCATTTAGCTTACTGAGGCGCACCTATGGTCCAAACTTCGTTCAATTTTGACGTCCTTGATTTTGAAGTCTTGAAATTGTAAAGTTTGTAATTTCAGCACTTTGTCAAATTTCTGGTCTGTAGGTCACATTTTCCCACAATGTCAAGTTGACAAGAAATGTAGTGAGAGTATTTATTGGACCACTTGTATCATCCAACTCTTAATTGAAGGGAGACTACGCACCAACTCGGTGAGAAGCAACAGTAGCAGTAATTGCAACGGCAGCAACAGCAACAGCAGCAACAACAGCAACGGCAACGATAGTAGTAGCAACGGTAGTAGCAGTAGTGGTAGAAGCCGTAATAACAATAGTGGCAGCGACAATAGTAGTGGCGGCAGTAGTAGTAGCGGCAGCAGCAGTAGCGACCACGGCACCAGTAGTAGCAATAGTGGACGCAATGATACCAAAGGTGTCAACAGCCTCAGCAATGGTGACAATGCACAGTCAAGATAATGTTGCGGGCATGTAGGATGGCTCTGCAGATTTCTCGTTGTAGGCCCTATTGGGGATTTGCAATGCCAAGTGGATCAGTTGTACCAAACGCTTGTCGCAACCAGCACTAGCCAGACTATCCTCCCTGGACAACCTTGTCTTCCTCTCACTATGGCTGTGTAGACAGCAACGCAACAACAGGTGCAGCGATAGTAGCACACGGTTGGAGGGGACGTAGGTGCTAGAGCAGCCTGTCCCTCTCGGCATAAGGACTTTAAGTCCCCTCCTCCCATCCTCGTCGGAGATGAGCAGTTCTCGTCTTCGGAAGTGCTCTACTACATCTGGGCACAAGGGGAGGACCTATGGCCGTGTTACACTCTTATGAATGATGACACCATCATAGAGCCGGCGCTTGAGGTAGGCCATGCCACCCACGCACTCATCCTTGTCACTTTTGATGCTGACCGCACTACCTTGGAGCCATTCCTTCATGACACCGTTGACCCCCGGCGGGCTTAGGACACGCTGATTAAGCCATATCATGCCTCTGGCTAGGCAAATGTAAGCCACCTCCTAAAGGAGTTCACCTCCCTTCACATGAGAGAGTTATAGTGCTTCACCATCTACTAACGCTGTGCTATTGATACATTGCGCCGGCCCAAGATAGCCTCGTCTCCCCCGCTTGCTTCCCTCCTCACTATCAAGAATAATGACGCTCTTGAGCTTGCTGACATTGTCATCCCCTACGACCTACCCATCCTTGAGGTTCTTGCGACCCAAACCACTTTGATGACCTGTGCATACAACCGCTTCATCAGCATGGAGGAAGCACACAGGGACACACAAATTCAGCATATTGGCTCTTCCTTGACCGTGGATGCCAATTACTACACCTCTTCCACCCATTCCCTCGACACGTCCTCCTTTGGTGGTGCCCAAGGCAATGGAAAGAAGGGCGGGAAGGGCAACGGCAAGGGGCAGTAGTCTTCATCCGATTGCACTACCCTAATGTGCCACAACTACGGCCAGATAGGACATAGGTGGTGCACATGCCCCATCCCTACCGACAAGGCCTCCATTGTCGCCGCCTTGCACCATTAGCATAAGCGTTGCCTTGGCTCCTGTGCTTTAACCACAAGAACCTCCCTTGGCAACATTGTGGCCACCACGTACTCCTTCTTGCAGCCTGCTCCTCAGCCTCGACCGCAGCTGCAGCTGTCCCTCGTCCATCAGTAGCCACAACAGTAGTATGTCTCGTCGTAGCCACACCTGTATGCAAGACTGATGCATCGATATTTGTATCCTCCAGCATAGCCAAGATAGTACCCATAGCATCAGTCCCCATGGAGCGCGTATCCCGTGTCCAAAACTGTGACCCCGCATTTTGTGACACTCGTCACCTTTGTCGTTTGGACCCGCCAGCTGTAAAGCTTTAACACCTTGCAGCTCATAATCATGCCTCCTCCCTAGGGAAGTACAAGTTGTGTGACTACTAGTCAAGAGATCTCCCACTGCCAGACAGAGACCGACCTCCGAGAGGACCTCATGAAAGCCGCCTATTCTCTCTCAGGACTGGCTATGGATGATGTCGCGTGGTTGGATGACTCGCATGACTTTTTTGTATCTAAACCGTCTGCAAAACTTGCGACCTCTGTCTACCTTCCTGCATCCTTTTTCATCACTCACTGGAATGTCACAGGCTCAGTCCGCAACCCCGATGGCACTTGGATCATCGACTCCGGTGCCATGCATCACATGATGTCCTGTGGCCAGGCGTTCATCATCTTTGGTACATTAGGAATGCTCACAATGTTCGGATGGGGTCCGAGAAGATCTTGCCGGTCTGTGGCGCTGGCGGCGTTCGTTTTCGTGGTCATTCCGGTGACGTTTTTGTAATCAATGTGCTACATGTGTCGGTCTTGAAACTCAGTCTCCCGTATTTCAGAGCTCTCAACCTCATGAGCATGGGCTTACGTCACTCTTGTGGCATTGGCACTGTCTCCCTTTGCCCGTCTCATCAGGTCATAACCTGTGCTATTTTCTATACCAACCTCTGGCACGTCATTAGACTTCCTTCATCTGTGTCCCCTCCCTCGTCTCACACTACATATGTGTTTGTCACCAGTGTTCTTTCCCCTGAGCACGTGCACCTCTTTACACCATTGCCTTTGCCACATACACTGCGACAGCATGCTCCGCACCTAGCACAAGCATAGACTTGATACCTCCAATTTCCAATGGCCTTGCCGCACCGAGTACATTGACTGCACCCAGGGAAAAAACACAAAGCCTCCTACTCTGCGTCCTCCTTTGAGGCCACGCACTCGCTAGAGCTCGTCCACTCGGACCTCATGGGTACTCTCCCGGCCACGTCTCTTGCCGAGGGCGGGCAGCATGTGCTGACCCTCACAGATGACTACTCATGCTATTACTGAATTCATTTACCGGAAGAGCGACTTGGCCTTCACCATCCGTGTCTGACACCTCTTTGCTGAGCGCGAGTGCGTTTGCACCCTCAGCTGTTTTTCATCCGATCGTGACTTCGAGTACATGGGGGACACTCCTACCTCTCTTGCCAGTCATGGCATCCATCATGAGACATCCGTGCCTAAGACACCATAGCAGAACAATGTCTCCAAGCGCTAGAACCGCACATGGCCAATGATGTCTACACTATTTATCAAGTCTGGTTTGTCCGAGGGCTTCTTCTTTAAGGCCATGTCTTACATGACCTGGGTGTGGAACCACATTCCCCATGGTCCCCTTCCCCACTAGACCACGTTGTACACATTGTGGTGCAATCAGCGGGCCCATCTCCGGCATGATTATGTCTAGGGGTGCGTCGCCAGTGTTTGGCTCGCTGAGGACCACAGGGATGGCAAACTCGCCCCACCCCGCCTTCTCTCCACCTTCATCACTATCTCACGTCAATCCAAAGCCTAACGCTTCTAGGACCTGGTCCGGCATCGCGTTGTTGAGTCCCTTGATGCCCTATTCTTTGAGGACCTCGTCTCTTGCCACCTCCCTCGTGTCCGGTCTACCTCCTCTCTACTTCCATTACTGCCGTCTTGTAGGGGAGATCCTTGTCGTGCCGCCGCTCCAACTTAAGAGGCATAGGTCGTCTCGCATGAATCCACACCCCGGGAAGCGGATTTCCCTAATACTCCATCCTCGGGGCCCTGTTCCCCTACCGGTGATGTCTCGCACCCGTTAGAGACGGAGTCCTCTGCTGAGTCCTCAACCTAGCCTGACCCCTTGGCTGACCCCCTTCCGACCTCCAATGCACCCATCCTCGTGGGTCTGCCTGTGTCTAGTGGTTTCCCGCCATTGGACTTGGTGCCTACCTTCACCTTACCACCTCATCCTCGCCGGGCTCCCTCCGTTGTCACAGGCACCCCGGTGCACCACGTCTACACCCGTGCTCCGAATGGCATTCTATGGCCCCGTAATCTGGCACCGCCCCCGGTTTCTTACACTAGGGCCCCTCGTCCACCCTCCAGTACACTCGTCAACACACCTTCCTCCTCTCACACTGTTGTGAGAAGTGATCCCACCATCAAGGTCCTTGGCCTGAAGGCCCTTGGCCTCATTGCTTAGGACATTCACCTAGGCTTGGCCCTAGTCAACGCTCTTATCTCCAAGGAGCATCAACGTGCCCTCTCTGCCATTCTAGCCCGCGCTCTAGTAAGACTTTACGCTGCCCCTGTGGTGACGGCCCCACCTTCCCTACCGGCACTCGACCCACAGACCCTACGTGAGGCCCCTGCCGCTCACGATGCAGACTAATTAGAGGCCGCCTGTCGGGAGGAGCTTGCTTCTATCAATGAGTACACAATGTACGAGCTTGTAGAGCTTCCCCTTGGTCGCAAGGCCACAGGGACGACGTGAGTATTTCGCCAAACGTGGAAGACAGATAGTACTCTTGACAAGTACAAGGCCCGACTCATTGAGAAGGGCTTTTCCCAGGTTGCTGGAGTTGACTACGACCAGGTCTTTGCCCCGGTTGGTTGTTTCACCACCAGCCGTGCGCACTTCAACTTAGCCGCACAGCATGGTTGAGAGCTCCACCAGATGGAAGTGAACAAATCATTTCTTCACGGTACTCCCGATGATGAGATGCTTTACTTGATCCAGCCCCTTGACTTTGTGGATGGGACAGGCCGAGTCTAACGACTGCGCCAGGCCCTCTATGGCCTCAAGAGGTCTCTTCTCTGCTGGAACATCAAGATCAGTTGTACCCTTCTAAAGAGGAGATTTCTCCACAGCACTACAAACCCGACACTCTTCATCATTCCTCCAGGGACTCCCTTTGCGACGATCCTTCCACATGGACGGCCTACTCATCGCATCTCCCGACCATGCCGCTTTCGAGCTCGTGAAGGTGTTGCTAAAGGCAACCTACAAAGATATCATGCCGAAGGATATCATGCCGGCGCAAGTGTTTCTTAGTATGGAGATTGAGCGGGATGTCGCGCACCGTATCATGCGGGTACACCAAGCAGCGTACGTTCAAGCGCTCGTTCACCGCTTTGTCGATATCCTGACCATTGTCCCCAGTACCTCCACCTCAATGACCCTCGACTGGCAGGCAAAGCTGAAGGCTACTAGCTTAGCAACTTGGGTGCAGCGGTGGACATCACGGTGTTCCTTCGCGTCATCGGTTCACTCATGTTCCTCGCCACAACCACACGGGCCGACATCGTCTTTGTCGTGAATGTCCTTGCTCAATTCTAATCGGCCTCACACCAGCTACACCTTGATGTGGTTGTCCGCGTGTTGCGGTATGTGGTTTTCACCCCACGTCGAGGCCTCAATTTCTGTCAATAGCTGTCCGTGGTGGCTGTAGACTACATTGAAAGCTACTAGACATGGATCCAAGATGGGAAGAGCAGCACTAGTTGTATCTTTCCCATCAAAGGTATGGCAGTGTAATGGCATAATGGGAAGCAAGGGTGTGTTGCACGTAGTACAACAGAGGCAGAGTATGTGGCGTTAGGTGTTGGTGCATGGGAGAGTGTGTGGCTGCGTTGTTTTTTGGGTGTGTTGCATCAACCTGTGCCGTCCATCACCTTGCACTGTGATAACAAGAGTGCTGACGTGATTGGCAAGAACAATGGTGTCCACCATGCATGTACAAAGCACATCAATGTTGAGTATCACTACTTGCATTCCTTATTGCATGAGGGCAGCGTTGACATCATGTGGATCGAGAATGTGAAGTGTTTGGCTACCTTCCTCACCAAGGCACTAAAGTGCAACTCGTTCAAGAAGGCTTTGAGAATGGCTGAGTTGCTACCCCAAATGCATGCGGTGTGACTCCTCCCCTGCATGGGTTCTCGTCGCTCATCCTCGTTACACATGTGATCCATCTCCTCTTATTCTTGCACTACATGTCATGTCGGGGAGCATGGGGTAGCATTGCTTTTGCATGCTCATGCATACCGACGCCTTTGGATCATGGGAGAGTGTCGTTCTTTGATGTGTGCACTACCTTACCGACTCATACCATAACCTGTCGGCTGGTGTACATGCTCATGCATGACACTGTCTGGATGGACGCTGATGCTAACGGGGCGTTATTCGTTGGAGTGGACGTGTTGCCATGAAGCCTAGCATGTGGTTCTACTCCTTCTCCTACTTCTCATACTACACCCTCGTAAGACAAGCTGGCTGTCACGTCATCAGTAGTCGTAGTTGGCTATCTGGAGCAATGTAGCCGACACCTGAGTCTGGCCAGCCGTAACTCCTTGTAGCTGTTTTTCTTGCTGATTTTGACTATGCGACCGCGTTCGTAGTGTGGTTTGGGTATGGTCCATTTTTGGGCAAAACGGACAACGCCCAGATTTTGGGCTGTCTGGTGCCTGGCAGGTCTCAACTAGGAAGATTCAGCCAAATAGGAAATTGCTAGGATTTTCTTAGTTGGCTGATTTTGTGGGTAACAAGCCTCACAAAGCTGAGGTGAGGCTAGAACTGGGAGGGGTCTCAGTTGGTTGCTCATTCTTCATCCCCAATCAGTTATTGCTTCATTCCAGTTGCTTTCTGGCGCTAACTATGGTGTGTACACTTTTGAGTAACAAACATGAGCTCTCAAACTTTTACTCTAGTGCAAAAGAATAATGGGGTAGACTAAGCAACGAGTGTGGGTTCCCGCATGCTACATCAACAATGCCACTACCCGAACCTGCGCACTAGCTAGTTCCTTTTCCCATCATCCTCATGAACCTCGACCTTGGAAAAAAAAAGCCACATCTGTCCCTACCGCAGAACAAAAGGCCTCATTTGCCCATGCCTTCGAAGAAGAAATCCCCATCCGCCTCTGTCCGGCAACAATAAGCCCCATCCGACCCACCATTTTCACCATTCTCAAACATCAATGCATGTCGCCACTTGAGCATGGCAAAATGAGGCAAACATGAGAGGTCTCTTAGCCCGTTGGGTGTTTCGAAAAAAAGAGAGGCCAGATGGATCAGTAGAAAGATACAAGACCCGTCTTACGGCCAAGGGATTCTCCCAAGTGCATGGCGTGGAATTTAATGTCACCTTTGCCCTTGTTGGCAAGTACACCACGGCGAAAGCCTTGCTAAGTCAGGTGGCACAGCATGATTGGGAGCTCCACCAGATGGGCGTGAACAATGCCTTCTTGCACGACAATCTCGAGGAAGAGATCTATCTCGTCCATTCTCCAGAGTTTGAGGACGGCACGGACAGGGTCTGTTGCCTCCAAAATGCCTTGTATGGTCTAAAGCAATCTCCATGTAGTTGGAACCTTGAGATCTCCGCTACCTTGGAGCGTGGCGGGTATCACCGTAGCACATTTGACCTAGCCTCATTCGTGAGTGCCTCCTCTGCACCTTTCGTCGTTGTCCAGGTGTATGTGGACAACCTCTTGATTGCGTCCCCCGACCTGCAAGTTGTCTAGGCTATGAAGGATCTTCTCTAGTCCGTGTACAGAATGAAGGATCTTGGTCCAACTCGTGTCTTTCTGTGAATGGAGATTGGCCGTGATCGCCAGCGTCTTACACTACATGTGCATCAGGCTTGTTACGTCAGGACGCTGCGGGAGCGCTTTGCTGACCTCTTGGCCACAGTCCCCTCTGCATCCACGCCTATGACGCCCGCTGGGCAGAGGCTCCTCACGTCAGCAGACCCAGATCGTCTGGAGGAGCATATCGATGTCACGACGTATCTCCGAGTCATTGGCTCCCTGATGTTCCTTGGGACCACGACGCGCGTAGATGCTGCCTTTGTTGTGAACTTCTTGTCGTAGTTCTCACAACATCCGCGTCAGCTCCATCTGGAAGCTGCTCTGTGCGTGGAGCATTATGTCGTGTCTACCCCACGCGTGTGCCTGCGCTTTTGCGCACAGCCGTCTGTTGTTGACATATACATTGACAGCGATTGGGCCCATGATCGGGATGCGTGAAGCCGGTCCGGCTACATCTTCCTTGTCGGAGGTACAGTTGTCTCGTGGAAGAGTGGTAAGCAGGGTTGTGTAGCGTGGACCTCAACTGAGGCTGGGTACGTCGCATTGGGGGCTAGGGTCTGTGAAAGCATCTGGTTGTGTCGTCTCATGCAGCAGCTGCGCCAACCCATCCGCAGCATTGCCATCCGCTGCGACAATGAGAGCACGCGCCACATAGCAGAGCATGATGGCATGTGTCACAAGCGTACCAAGCACATCAACATTGAGCATCACTTTGTACGCGAGCATGTTTCACATGGCAATGTCTCTGTCGTGGGTGTCGACACGCGGCAGCAGCGTGCAGACTTCCTCACAAAAGCGTTGTGCAGTGGCAAGTTCAAGTTTGCCGTGCGCAATGTTGGGCTTCTTGCGTCTGCTTTTGCTCCTACGTGATTCATATCCCGCTCTTATTGCTTCCTCTCTTTGTTCGCAGTTCATGTGTGGCTCTGTCTCATTCCCCTTGCTGTGCGCTGTCATTGTCATTGTTCTGTGACCCTTGCTCGCTCGTGGTGACTGGCATCTGCTGGCCGTTGGGGAGTGTTGGTGTGTCAGTCACGGTGACCTTTTGGACTTGTCGCCATGGCTCGCTGGTATGCCGGGAACACTCGATGGCTGCATTGACAGCATCAACACCAGTTGGCGCGCCCTCACGTTGTTTCCAAAGTTTTCTCGGTGACCACCTCCCGGGGTCCATTTTTCCAATGGCGCTATCCTTGTTCGTCTCTAGTATAGTTGCGTAGGGTTTTTGTTTCTGCACTTGACACTCCTCTCGGTTTGTCATTCGGACAACCGAGGAGCTCATACGGCTGTCGGGTTCTCCTTTGTTGTTCTGGAGCTTGCAGCCGAGAAAGTCTAATTTCTAACCGGTTGGACTTGCGCGCTTAGTTGCGTACACATGGATGAGACTACCATGGATGCACTTGCTCTTTGTTCTAACTCCCTTCACACATTCTTTCAAGAAGTTATTTGCCGTCTCTTGACCAAACCCAGCGACGTCTGTCACGTTCTCTTCCACACAACGTGCTCTTTCACACTAGACGTCATTAGGAGGGTTGTCGTCTTCCCTTAGATTTGAGGTTATGTGTCGTTCCCCTCTTGTTTGTGTTAAGTTGACTGTGACCAGCTGTTTGTGTCCATACGAACACATCCCTAACGCAGTCATCATGTCTTCATCCATGGAGTGAGGCTGCAATCGCACATCTGAGCCAAAGGTGGTCGACCTCTCATGAGCGGCTGCTACACAACTGCAGCAACATCCTTATATGGTCAGTGTTTGACTCATCACAAGTGTTTGAGACCCGTCTTGTGCGATTCCGACATGTAAAGCAGCCTTGCTCGTGAAGGACCTGATCGCACTTCATTCTACTGAGTGTTCACCAGTCTGCGCCCCAGAACGAGGTTGTTGGGCGGTTTCCCAAGTGCCTAGCCTGCAGCGGAATGCCACACACCTGTCTGCATGCTGCTCTGTTCAGGCGTCTTGGTCTGTCATTACCCTCAACTGAGCCTTGCAGTAACCTGCTTGCACTACTCGCCACTGCATCAGATTGCTGAGACAACAATGCTTAGCCCAATAAGTTTCCATGCAGTTTCTTTGTTTGGGGGGGGG
>SZWC01031334.1:5434-22710 GCA_023375785.1 Penium margaritaceum | reverse complement strand
TCTAGAATCTGGCCAACCCAGTTGGTGCATACACCATGCTGCGGCGTCGCACCACCATCACTGGTCAGGCGGCCCAAAGTGTGATCATCATGCAGTTCAACATGCTCTTGATGCGTGCGGATGAAACAGCTTATGCGTATTGGGCTCTCCGGCTGAAGCTCCTTCACGATCTCAGCAAGGCTGTGCCAGGTCAGCTGTCTGTGGTGCACAACATGGTCAATGGGCTGATTCCTAAGCTGTCCGACCTGCTTCACGATGTTAAGGCAGATTAGTTGCACCGCCTCGCGTCTCAGCCAGTTCCTCCCAAGTCTCCGCCTAGAGTTGGTGCTCTCTGGGACTTTGCCGCTGAGAGGCTCGCCGCTTTGTGGACCAACCTCCAAAACAATCTGCTTCACCACACAGCAGTGGTCGATGTTGCCACCATAACCACTGCCTCCTACCCTTATTCCTCTGCCACTTCCTTTTCCTATTCCTCTTCCCCTTCTACCTCATCCTCTCCTGCCTCTGCCCTTACCTCCCAGGGTCCTGGGAAAGGCAAGGGCAAGGAGAAAGACAAGGACAAAGACAAGGACAAGGGCACTACCTCCTCATCCCATGTCCTTGGCGTTGTTGTGTGCTTGAATTGTGGCTACAATGTGCACTCTGCTCGTGCATGCCCAGTCCCCCGAGACGATGTCCACCTCGCCCGGTTGATGGGTCCTCACAGGGCTTGCACATCCGGCTCCTCCTCCTCTGCATTCTTGTCCTCCAGCTCTAGTGCCACCACCTGCTCACCTGCTCTCGTCTTGACCAAGGCCTACTCCACCACTGGGGTGCCTTCTCCTCCGCCGCCTGCCCCATGCCTTTGGGGTTGGCCTCCTCCATACAGTGCACCTACGTGTGCTGGGCCTCCTTCCTCTACCTACAGCGCTCCGCCGTGGTTCTGATGTATACTCCAACCCTGCCAACGTCCGTTGACTGTGATCAAAAGCGCCAGATTGAGCAGTCCCTCCTTTAGCCTTTTTGCCCTCGTGATCAGGGAGGTGAGGGTGTTGCATCACTGGCCAGAGGTCTTGTTTGTCAGAATGACAGTGTCCTTAGTGAGGACCCCCCGGTCACATCTTGAGCTCCTTGTGTGGGTCCATCCCGTGGATTGAGCAGTGGAAATCCGTCTTTCTTCTTTGTTCGCTCTTTTTCTATGTGTCGCCAGTTTTTTCTGTGTCCTCCGTGGATACAGTCACAACCTTTAGTGTCTTTCCCTCTGTGTGGATCACTAGTGGTTTTTGGGTCCTCGACTCTGTGGCAACCCATCAAATGACGTCTGTCCGATATTTTTTTGTGTCATTGGGCCACGTGATGACTGTTTGCTTCGTTCGTACTGGTTCCAGTCAGTTGCTCCCTGTCCAGGGTGTTGGCGTCATGCAATTTGTTGGTCCTAGTGGTGTGTTGTACTTCCCTAACTTTCTGTATGAAAATTCCTTGGAGCTTAGCCTGCTGTCAATGCCATCTCTGGACGATCAAGGCATGAACTTCACTGTCAGTCATGGTGTTTGCACTGTTTGTCTTCGTCCCTCTGAACGTCCTGTCTTACATGGCGTGAAGTGTGGTAAGCTCTATCATGTTCCCTTGCATCCCTCCTCCATCCCTGCATCTGGTACCGCTCTTTTCCATGTTGCTCCTTCTCTTTTGCCTGACCTTGTACACCTCTTGCATTGTTGCCTTGGTCATTTCCACACTAATGTCATCTACATAATCTCCACCACCAGCCTGCTATTGGTCTCTCACACTCTACCTTTCCTTCCCCTTGTCCCGCTGCTTGTCTTGACTGTGCGCAAAGGAAAATGCATCGCTCCTCTTTTACTCCCTCTAAGTCTCAGTCAGCGTGTCCTCTTGATCGTGTTCATGGAGACGTCATGTGCCCTTGACCCCATGACCTCCTAGGGGATGATGGTCAAAACATCCTTTGTCTCACATATGACTTCTCTTGCTCCCGTTGGGTGTTCACTCTTTGTCAAAAGAGCAACGTATGCTCAATCATTGTGTCCTGGCTTGTGCAGTCTGAGCGTGCCAATCAATGGTCCTTGTGTGTCGTTCATAGCGACCGTGGCAATGGGCTCCTTGGACCCACTGCCTATCTTTGTTAGTCCCAAAGGGTGTGTCTGGAGACATACGCTCCCTACATACCTCAGCAGAATGGTGTCTCCGAGCGGTGGAATCGTACGCTCACTGATGGTGTTCGTACAATCTCAGTCCTGTCTGCCATTGCTCTTTGCCTTCGAGGCCATGAGCTACATGACCTGGGTCTGGAATAGCATCGCGCACGGTCCTCTTCCCAATTCAATCACACCTTTTTAGCATTGGCATGGCCATCGGGCTGACCTCCTCCTGGCTCAAGTTTGGGATAGCATTGTGTCCGTCTGGCTCTCGGAGGACTGGTATGACGGAAAGCTTTCCCCAAATGGCCGCCTGTGCCCCTTCCTTGGTGTGTTTGCATAGTTTAAGGCCTTCCGTCCCATCAGTCCCTGCTAATACTGTGCCACAGCTCTTACCCTCATTGCAGTTACCTAGTCATGCCCAGTCTGCCCACATCATCCAGCAACTCGCCTGCCACACCGTCCTCCCCTGTCAGAGACACTGTAATGTCTGCCTTGGTCCCTTCCTCTGTGGCCCTGTCCAGCCCAGTCACGCCCATTGTGGCCAATTCACCTGTCTCTTCTCCTGTTCATGTAGCTGATCCACCTGAGACAGTTACCTCGGGTCCTGCTCTTGTCTTCCCTTTCGTCCGAGGTGGACGCCTTCGTGCACTCCCTCATTGATCTAGTGCCTCTACAACCTTTGTAAGTCCTCATCAACCTCACGGTGAGCAATCCCCTGTCCTCCCCACTGGCATTGATGCGCTAGGCTTGGCCATTGGGGTTGTCCATCGCAGTTCTGTCCTTGAATATGCACTGCATGCGTGAGCTTTGGACATGACCGCCTTGAGTAGCATCGCCGAGAGTCACGCCACGTCGGCCACCACGACCTTATTGCCTGAGCCAACCGCAGTGTGTCAAGCCGGCACAGCCTTTGATGCTCAGCAGTGGGAGGCTGTCATGCGTGATGAGTTGAACGCCCTTGACGACCATGTTTTTTACGAGCTGGTTGATCTACTACCGGGACGTAAGGCCATCGATGCCCGTTGGGTCTTTCAATGAAAGTACAAGCCCAAAATTGCACTCGACAAATACGAGGCGAGAATCACGGCAAAGGGGTTCTCCAAGGTCCCAGGCATAGATTTTGATGAGATGTTTGCACCAGTCAGGTGATACACTATAGCCAGAGCACTGTTGAGCCTTGTGGCGCACCATGACTAGGAGCTGGAACAAATGGACGTGAACAATTCATTCTTATAAAGGCAGTTCAACATGGAGATCTACATGGTCCAACTTCCACGATTCTCTGATGGCAGGGACCAAAACTAGCGACTGCGTAAGACCCTCTATGGCCTACAACAGTCACCTTGGTGCTGAAACCAAGAGATCACATCCACTCTTGAGAGAGGCGGTTAGTGATGCAGCATGCTTGATCCGTTACTCTTTTTCACCCCACCTTTTGTCCCGTTTGTGGCTGTCCTTGTCGATGTGGCCGACTTTTTGATAGCATCGCCCGGCCAGGATGCTGTCAAGTGAGGGAAAACACTCTTGCAGTCCATGTAGAAAATGAAAGACCTAGGGTCCGCTCGCCTCTTCTCACGCATGGAGCTTGAGCGCTCTCATCGCACTCTCCACGTCCACCTAGTTGCATACGTCCGGAACCTGGGGGAGCGCTTCGCCTCCATGCTTTAGTCCACACCCACACCATCAACGCCTATGACCCCAACTGGGCAGAGGCTACTGAAGACACTGGATGTGTCTAAGCTGGAGGAGGCGGCCGACGTGACAGACTATCTTTGTGTCATTGGGTTGCTCATGTACCTAGCGGCGATGAATAGGAAGGATGTTGCCTTCTCTTTGGAATTTCTGGCACAGTTCTCCCAGTGTCTCAAGGCACGACACATGGAGGCCGCCTTGTGTATCATCAGGAATACCCTCTCCACTGCCCGGACTTGTCTTTTTTATTGGGCACAACCATTGGTGGTGGTTGATGGATACACTGACAGTGGGCCCATGGCACTCATATTGGCAGCCCTACAAGTTACATCTTCCTTGTTGGTGGGACCGCTGTGTCGTGGAAGAGTGGCAAGCAGGGCTTTGTGACACGCAACTTTAGTGAGGGAGAGTATGTTGCTCTTGGCATCTATACCTATGAGATTGCGATTGTGTTGTCTATTGCAACATTTTCATGTCTTTGTCAATTGTATCACACTCCGTTATGACAATCAGAGCACCAAGACCATTGCTGATAATGGTGGTATGCGTCACACATCAATGTGGAGCATCACTTTGTACATGAGAGACTGGCTGCAGCTGATGTCCAGATTGTCTGGGTTGACACTCGACAACGCCAAGCCGACTTCCTCATGAAGGCACTCAGAACCAACAACTTCAAGGCAGATGTGCATGCTGTAGGTTTGTTGTATCCACGTGCTTCTCCTTGGTCAGTAGTCACTTCATGTCTGTGTATATTCATATGTCACATCTTGTGACGCTCATGTGTTTCCATGAATATGTGCTTGTGTGCGTCGGCTATGGGTCATAGGGGAGTGTTGGTTTATGTACCATAGGCACATTGTGATCTCTGGCCTCACTGTACACTCATCACACTGATGCATGTGAATGACTCTGGAGGGGCATTGCCACTGATTCTTTGCCTGCAGAACGACGCCACGTGGGTTGAGATCCAGAGACACCCAGTAGCTGTTGATTATTTAGCAACCTCCAGTAGTTCGATGTGATTGTTGTGCACATTGGATTTTCCATTGATCTTGTCTAGGGTTTGTAGCCAGGTCGCTCCTCCTAGACAACATGCTGTCGTAGAATAGTTGACACCTTGCTCACAGAATTACTCCACAAAACGAGGGCCGACGGTTCGGCTCCATGCTTGGCGTAGATAGCGAGCGAGGGTGAGCTGGCTGCTCGCCTGCTTGCTACCAGCCTGAGTCCGACGAGCACCTCGATGGCTTGTTACTCGTCTTGTTTCATGCTTCGTTGTGACTTGAGACCCCCGTTCATGGTGTTTTGCCTCTCTTTGCATTCCTTTAACACTTTCCCTTACATTCTCTCCATACGCTAGCGTGCACTATCCACACATGTGACCATCTTTATAATGGGATTTGGTTTTAATGACATGTTCATGATGTTTTATGTGTCCTCATACACTCGTAGGTGACATGAGAGAATACATGCATGCTGGATAATTCCATGTTGCTGATTTTGGTAGTGCCATGTTGGATTTTCCCGATGAAAGTTGCTCTTAGGTCTAACCTGTGAACTTTGGCTTAATCCTAGGGATCGCTTCGAGGACCACCTCACGTGTGATGTGTTAAGTTCAGTTAATGGAGTGACGCAAGGGAGATGGAACGAGGGAGTGGGAGAATGAGAGAAACCATGGAATTGGTGCAAAGTGTCAGGATGGAATCCGCGTGGTGCGGTCCCGACGTTGGTCTGATAGGCTCTATTGGTTCACGTCTACTGTTTTTAGGCGAATCTGAGACTGAGCGTGATCTTTCTGGTCGCCTCACGCTATGTGAGCAGGAATTTAGAGACAGTCAGTTTGCGAAGGGAATAACGTCGTTTTGAATTAGTTTTTTAACATGGACATGATCACAACATTTATAGGGTTAGTCATGTGCTCTCCAACGCACCAAACCGCGTGTGATTCGGCCAAGCGTAGAAAACGTTATGCTTGTCGAAGCGCAGGTCTCACCCACCACAGAAGCCTGACGCCGCCACTCGCAGTGGCGCCTTCGTTCACGTGCGAAGCGCCTTTCCCAAGGCGCATATCCCATTGCACATGGTGTGGGGGTCCCCTGCACTGTTTCCACACACCCTACCCACTTTTGGGTCGGGTTTGGTGATGGGGTGTGACGAGGTTCGAAACCTGTCCATGGACCTGCAGTCAGAATTTCGACGAAGTCCCCGAGTAACAAAATGTACTACTGGATTTCGGACGTCGAGCCACGATTTTGGCTGTCCCCCAGTAACAACCCGCACTACTGGATCCGGTGGACGATCCACCTGATCAGGTGGATTATCCACCGGACGCCTCGGCAGGCCTTCCGGAGAAATTTCTCCAGATGGTATTTTTGTTACTCAATCCGGTCGATTATCCACCGGATTTCGAGTCGCAGCCGGCTCTCAGAGTCGCTGCGCACACCCCAACTTTGGAAGGCCATATCTCCCTCGATACTTGTTCAATTCCGGCGAAACAACTTCCACCGGATTCAGCGACTTATCAGATTTTAGGGGCAATTCTCCATTTTAGGATCCAAGCAAATGTCGAGTCGCCAGATCCGCCGGAGCGGCGTTTCCACTTTCTGGCGGCTCGTCGGCGCCTCCCGGCGCTGCAATTGGGCATGCGGAGGGGCAATTTTTCAACACAAAGGTCGCTTTTGAGAGGTGATTAACGAGTAGCAAGGTGTTTGGTGATGCCTTGGCTTAAGCTGAGCGGTGAAACAAGCATCAGGTCGTGCATGAAGCATGAGGTGCGACTGCCGCCACCTCTGGGGTCGAGCCGGACCTCCTAGAATACTCTTGGAGCTGCTGCCCCCGAAAATTTCTAGCAGCATGACCCTGGTAGGATTTGCAACCGGAAACTAACCAAGCACAACCAACAACCAACAAAAATGCAAAATCCACATCATCCTGCAATGTATGTGGACATGCTACCAAAGTTAGACTTCTCTATCTGTGTTCCATGTTCGAGATTTTCAAAGAATTATTGGCTGGCCTATTGGCACAAGCCTTGTGCTTTCCAAGTGGTGGAGGCAACAAGATTGGAACAAGGGAGAAATCCATAGAATTTGAGCGCGCCTTTGATTTGGAGCGCCACTTGGTTTGCACGGCAGCCATGTTAATCTACTCTCCTGCGTAGATGTATGTGTATGGCAACCAATGGATAGTAATCAACGCGTTAGTTAGTCAACATGTGAACACCGATACTAACACAAAGGTGGGACTCACTTGGCCATGCACATTTTGATGCCTCCACTTCTTGTTGGTGGATGTCTTCATGGACTACTGTGACTTGTCGGCTCATGTCCATCCAAGTGCAGATGCCTGAAATGGGCATGACGGCAGCTGATCTCTGCTGTCAATTGGCACTGTCGTGAGGAGAGGAGCCTGTGAGGGGCTTGGTGGCCTGCATGGGGGTACAACCACTTGGACCATGCTTGCTGAATGATTGTGGTATTCGTTGTTATTATCCGAGCCGTTTAGGCGGCGATCGATTCTGATGTGCCGTCGTATAGTTATTACTGTTTCCGTTTTTTGGCTGGCTGAGTCACAAAGAAATGCTACCCTAGTGTGTAGTGCGAACCAAGTGCGGTCGCCAATATTTGTGCCTGCGTGGTTCATTTGTGTACTTCTCCTTGCATGTGCTTCCTATAGTTAAGCACTTCATGCATGTGTGGGTCTTTTGACCAAACCCTTGCCGTTTCTTGCTTTCTGTCATACACAGTGCATAAGCAGATGTGTCAAGCAACTTCTAGGAAGCTTCTCATGGTATCGCTTCAAGCGAGACAGCTCTCGCGTAACTGTGTAGTAGAGACGTAACATTGTTCCAGAGAGGACCCACCACCCATCGCATCACGAGCTGACATCAGCGCTAGCGACAACAGCAGCAGCAGCAACAGCATCAGCAAGAGCGATGGCATGGTAGCAGCTGAGGGGCGCGACTCAGACTGCCACCCAGCAGGCCGCACCTCGCCAAACCCTGGCAGTGCGTAGCTACAGCTGCGCAGCTGCCAGCAGACATCAAGCAGTAGCGATCGGTAGATGATGGGCAGTGGGAAACGACCAGCATGCAGCGGCCAGCGGCAGGCAGCCGCCGACAGGCAATGACCACCGGGCAACGACCGAGGCGTCCGTGACCGGCCGGCGCAAGGTGTGCCCAACGCACACAGGCGGGACACATGCACGCAACGCTGCACGCCCTGCGTGCACTCAACATTGACGAGTAGTGGCGGTCACCGGAATATCGGTAGTGGCAGCAGCAGCAACAGAAGCGGCGACTACAGTAGCGGGCGGCATTGGCAGCGGCAGCGACGGCTCTCAAAACGCACGGCAGCGGCAGCAGCAACGGAAGGTAGCAGAAATAATAGGAGATGGCAGTGACAATGGCAGGTGCAGCAGCATTCACCAGTGCACATAGCAAGCGCCGCAACGGGCAACCGTGCCGTCCAAGACCTAAGGGCGCAAGGGTGCCCAATGCAGACTTGGTCTCCTCCGTCGCTGGACCCGGTGCCATGGCCATCGCGAGTGGCAGTCACGCAGCTAGTCCACGCAGTTGTGCGATTGCCAAGCTACGTGATGAGCGGAGGAGCATCTATTCAAACCTGCTGGAGATGTAGAAGGCTTTTGAACTTTTGTCGCAATAGCTCGACATTGTGCAGCCCCCACATTCCTAGGCACGCTAGCAGTCACATGGAGGCATGCTAGGCATGGAGCGCATTGCAACTGATGATGACTCTGCGGACGAGTCCTTGAGTGAGGACTCGGACGACGATAAAAATCATAATGAGCAGCAAACAGACGATGCAGTTGAGCGGGGAGTGGCCGCTCACGGCACTATCGACCCATGTGAAGCCCCGGAGGTGTCGCAATGAGTCACAGCAGTCATAGGTATGGTCAAGGTCCGCAAGCGGGTGGCTTCTCTGGTAGCTCTACCTAATGAGAAGCCACCCAAGGAGTTCCATAGCCTATCTCCACAGTACTCACTAGGAGTTGGCTTCGACACATGGTGCATGCGTTTTGACCTGTCGACGATGGCTGAGGGGGTCTGGCTGTACTATCACAGCCAGTACCAAACAAATGACCCTCATCAGTGTGCGATGGCCCATCGCGCCGTGCACGGCCTGACCATGGCTGTGTCTAAGGACTCGGTCTTAGACTGTGTTTCCTTGTTTGTGACGACTTCAGTGGCACAGGTGCAGACCCCTACGGTGCCTGGGACTTCGCGTTGACCCTGTGAGACGAAGAGACAGCGACCACCCGGGCAACGTGTTACAGACTTCAACACAGTCCGGTAGAGTGAGTCAAAATCCCCTACACAGTACTGACACCGCGCCATGCACCTCTACACACATCTGGGGACGCTTGCCCCCACCTTGCTCAACGCCCTGATCATTATCATGTTGGGGGTCACTGAGTGCTACGCTGCCATGTTCAAGATCTACCGCCATCGCCTGCTTCAACGTCTACCACGTCGCCTCTCCCTTCTTTAGTGGGCTCAATGTATCTACCTGGAGCAGACAAGGGCGGTTGAGGCGGCTCGTATCCACCGCAAGTGCCTGACCGGCTTGGCAGCAGAGGTGGTCGCTTCCTCTGGTACTCCTCAGACCCCGGTTGTGAGCACTACCACTACCACCCGACGACTGTAATGGGAGCACAAGGGAAGAAAGGGAAGGGGCGTGGCAGTGGCAAGAAAGGAGGGGGACAGGGGTCAGTGACTGTAGGAGGGAGGCTTTGGTGGCAGCAACCGACAGGTGATTTGCTACAGATGCGGCGGTGCCCATGGCTACATCGATTGCACTTGCCTGATGGGTCGTCCCATCGACTGGACATGCGTAATGCGCAGGATCCGCCAGGCCTACATGGCCCGTTCTACCTACTCGTCTGGTGCCTCCTCGGCCTCTGAGTCTTTCTTTGGACGGGTGACTGCTGCATCTCCCACCACGGCCCCCGCAACCCCTCCTGAAAATGCGGCCCGGCGCCTCGCCGAGCTCGAGTAGGCCGTCCGCACACTTTAGGGAGGTATGCACGTGCGGATTGAGCCGACTGTGTCCACTGCAGGTTCCGTGTCAGAGGAGTTGCGTGATGATGACCTTTCAGTTATGATTGTTGTGGATTTTGCAAACCCTAATGGTCCTCATAAGCTGGCATGGCTAGATGACTGGCAGCATCGCCTCTTGCATGTTGAGCAGGCTTAGCGCTCAAGTGATGTCCTTGTTGTGGTGTTGTGTTCTGTCGCCCGCTGTTTCATCACCACGTCTACCTGGAATGCTGGTGGCTCATGGATCGTCCATTCTAGTGCCACCCACCACATGACCTGTCATCGTGATATGTTTGTTGTGTTTGATCGTGTTGGGTCCGTGCGCTCCGTTCGTACCGCAGCTTGCCAGGAGGTGCAAGTTTGCGGCGTTGGTGTCGTCCAGTTTCTTGGTCCGTCTGGTCCTTTGTACGCATCTGACGTTCTGTTTGTGCCTGATCTGGAGCTCAGCCTTCTCTATGTCCATGCCTTTACTCGCGTGGGCCTGGGTTTCACACACGTTGGCGATGATGCCTCCATCTTTGTCCTGGCCTCCGGTGAGATTTTCCTGCATGGTGAGCTTTGCCAGGATCTCTACCATGTCACCAGCGCCTACTTCCCTCTGTCCCCCCATCCATCTGGTCCTGCTCTCCGCGTCTTTGTCACTGGGACCTTGTCGCCTGACCATCACCACCTCCTCCGCCTTTGCCTCTGTCATGTTCACCTTGACGATCTTCAGCGTCTTGTGCATGACACTCCCGCGCTTGGTCTTGATGCAGCGTCCTTTGTGGCGATGCCCAAGAACGACTGTCTCGTATGCAAGCAAGGCAAGATGCAATGGGTGCACAGTCTCCGTCAAAAGAGTGATACCATTCCTGTTTTCCAGCGCTTGCTGGCCATGGTTGAGCGTCAGTGGTGTCAGACCCTCAAGGTCTTTTGCTCCGACAGTGGGGGGGGAGTTCATGGGTGAGCTCCACCGCTGGCTCACATAGCGCGGGGTCGATCACCGGTACTCTGTGCCTGCCACCCCCAAGTAGAACGGTGTCTTTGAGTGGTGGAGCCACACCATGGAGAATGTGGTCCGTGTGATGTGGGCCGATTGCGGTCTCCCTAAGGCGTTTGCCTTCGATGACTTTGCCTACATGACCTGGGTGTGGAATCACATCCCACGCGGTCCCCTCCATTGTCACACCACACCATATGACTTGTGGTACGGTCACCGTACTGACCTATGCCTCGCGCGCATTTGAGGTTCCCTCGCTTACATCTAGTTCACCCAAGAGCAGCAGGGCTCCAAGGTCTCCCCTCGTGGCCACCTCCGCGCCTTCATGGGGATCGCTCCCCAATCCAGGGTATGGCGGTTCTGGGACTTGGCTCGCCATTGCATTATCGAGTCTCACGATGCCACGCTCTTCGTCCTTGGCACCGTGCGGATCCTCTCCGGTGCCTGTCTTACTTTCCAAGCTGGCTTCTCTATCCTCACTAGCATCTGCATCCCCTGACCAGCCGGCCTCCCTATCCTCATCGCCATCTGCCTCACCCGACAAGATGACCACCCCGTATCCACTTACTGCCACCCCTCCAGCTGCCTCTCCAACTGGGCCGACCTTCAGCACGTACTCCAGTGCGCTTGGTGGTCACTTGCATCCCCTGCCTTCCCGCAGCGTTCAGAGAGGTGATCATGGTACAATGGCCTCCGGCCTTAGTGCCAAGGGCCTCAAGGATATCCACTCGGGTTCCCTCACTAGTTGTGTCCTAATCGCTCACGAGCGTGCATGCGCTGTTGATGCGGCGAAGGCCACGGTCACTCTCACCTCCTCGTCTGTTGCATCGGCCCTTGTCACACCAGGCTTGAGCTCTTCTGGCCCGGATCCAACCATGCTCTGACAGGCCCTAACCGGCCCTAATATTGACCTCTTGCATGTTGCCTGTCAAGAAGAGCTTGCTGCTCTCGATGACCACAATGTTCTTGAGCTTGTCGACCTGCCGCCCAGCCGCAAGGCCGTGCAGGCAAAGTGGGTCCTGTGCAAGAAGCTAAAGCAAGACGACTCACTGGATCGCTACAAGGCCTGCCTGACTGCGAAAGGCTTCTTGCAGGTTGAGGGTGTGAACTACACAGACACATTTGTCCCTGTGGGATGGATGACCATGGTGCGAGCTCTCCTAGACATGATTGCACAGCACGACTGGGAATTCTATCAGGTGGACGTCAGCAACGCCTTTCCCAATGCACATCTTGACGAGGAGATCTACATGGTATAGCCATCACGCTTTGAGGATGGCACTAGCCAGGTGTGTCGGCAACAGAATGCCTTGTATGACCTAAAAGAGTCCCCTCAAACAGGAACCATTAGATTGCCGGCACTCTGCATCGTGCAGGCTATGTCCAAAGTGATACTGACCCCTCGCTCTTTGTAACACAGACTCCTGCTCCTCTCACTACGATCCATGTCTATGTGGATGACCTTCTGATTGCATCGCCAAACCTGGAGGCCGTGCACACAACAAAGGTTGTGCTGCAATCCGCGCACAAGATGAAGGACATAGGGCATGTATCTGTTTTCCTCGACATGGAGATCATGTGTGACAGAGTCCGACGCAGTCTGACGATGCATCAAGCATGGTACGCACTGGCTGTGGGGGAGTGGTTTGCTGATCTGCTTTCCATTGCACGCACTACCTCCACCCCCAACACCACTGATGGCCAAAATGCCCTGAATGGGGACGACCCAGTTACTCTGGGGGAGCCTGACAATCAAACCCTATACGTGCAAGTCATCGGCTTGCTCATGTACCCGGCCACCACGACACGTCTCGACATTGCTTTTGCTGTCAATCTTCTCGCCCAGTTCTCGCATGCACCGCGGCAACTGACACTTGATGCCGCTTTATGAGTCGTGCACTTCCCGCCTCGGTCTCACCTGCCGACGGCAGCTACCTGTCGTCCTTGACGACTATATGGACAGCTACTGGGCGTAGAGCCCTGACGACAAAAGTCGCATCGGCTATGTTTTCCTACTGGGTGGCATCGTTGTGTTATTGCCCAGCGAGAATCAGGGTTGTATTGGGCGCAACTCATTTGAGTTTGTGTATGTTGCACTAGGAGCCGAGGTCGCCGAGAGCGTCTGGCTCATTCAGCTCCTTTGCATGCTTTGGGTGTCCGTTCCCCCTGTAGTGCTGCGCTGTGACAATGAGAGTGCTGATGCCATCACGCAGAAATCTGGTTTGTTCCACGCACGCACAAAGTACATCAGTGTTGAGTACCACTTCGTCCATGACCTAGTGCACTGGCGTGAGGTTGAGGTCGTCTGAGTGGGCATGAACAATCATAAGGCTTAGTTCTTGACGAAGGCACTTGGCCATCGGAAGTTTCATGAGGTTGTTCGTGCTGCCGGTCTTCGCCCCGCCCCTAATGCCTGCTGAGCTTGTATAGTGGTGTTGGTCTCTGGCTGTGGCTGTGTTCTCTGTGTCACATGTTACTGACTTCAGTGTGTGTCCGTGCATGAACTTGCATTCGCCATTCGGTCATGGGGGAGTCTTGTTGGTCGATGTCTTCACGTGTAGGATGTGGAAACTAGTGTGAGGAGATAGTGGAACAGGTTTAGGCAAAGTGACAAGAACAGCCCAACATCATGGACGTGGTTCCACACATGCAAGTGAGAAGTAAGTTTGGAATTCACAGCCAACAGAGGTGATATCAAGAAGCGAGGTGGCGAGCGGGAGAGCGGCAAGCTCATCCTTGCTCACACCTTGAGGCACAGCAAGTTCTTGACCTGGAACCTGCTGGCCAAATAAACCTGGAAGCCTATGGCACGACAGAACCGTGCCCGGACAACCAGTGTGTGACAACCCGGGGGCTAGAACCCCCCCCCCTCCCAAAAATAACTAGCAACACTAGGAAACCTAGTGTCCAAAATAAAGCAAGCATTTTTCTGTGGCAACGTGTCTGTCGTGGGCCTCCTCAAGAGTGGTATTGGCTCATCTCCTTGTGCACGTCCCAGGTGGTATGGTTTGGTGTGGTGATGGCGCCAGCATCACTTCCAGCCTCAATCACCTGCATCAATGAGGCGAGTCTGCAGGAAGGCCAGAGGTCACGATGTGTCTATGCTCTACAAACCAACACTCCCCCATGACCCACAGCCGATGCACACAAACACAAGCTCAGAGGCACCACAAGTGTTACAAGATGTGACGCACGACTGTACACACATATGACTTGCACACACACGCATTCATCCAGGGTCACTATGCAGGCACAACAGTGCCACAGCATGCACGGCAGCCTTGAAGACATTACTGTTGAGTACCTTCATCAGGATATCGCCTCTCTGCTAACGTGTGTTAACCCAAACGATCCGGGCATCACCTTCAGCAAAGCACTCATGCATAAAATGATGCCCAACATTGATGTGCTTTGTGCATGTGTGTTACATGCCATCATGCTCGGCAATCGCTTGGGTGCTTTGGTTACCACAGCATAACGTGATGCAGCGGATGGGATTTTGCAGTTGTTGAAACAGGCGACACAACCACACACTCTCACACGTGCCTATGCCAAGAGAAACATACTCGAATTCACTACAATGACGTGCAACACAACCTTGTTTGCCGCTCTTCCATGACACCGTGGTCTCACTGACAAGGGCCAACTGGCGCTGAATAGTTGCAATGACGGACTCGTCATCACCAGGTATGGTGACAACGTGGGGGCCCTGCTGGACAGATTCCGGCAGAGTTTCCCCAGCCCCAGTGGGCGTGGGAAAAATGGAGGTGCCTAAAGCAAGGTAGTTGGATGTTGTAGGACAACCCATCCCGAGCCAGACAAGACAAGCCACCGCAGGGAGAACAAGGAAAGACGACAAGCAATGGTAGCATGCAGGGAAGAAGGTCGTACAGTGATAGGTGGCATCGGACTGCGCAGAAAAATTAGGAGTGGTGGAACTGCAGTAGCGGAGGCAGCGAAGAGAATGGCAACGGTACAAGAAACTGGCACCACCAGAGCAAATGCTCTAGTGACGAAAGCGGCACTGAGGTTGGTGAAGACGGTTGCTATGGAGACTTTCGACGTGACAAAGCTGGAGGCGGCAGATGGAGTGGATGCCGCTGCAGTGACAGCAGCAGACGTCGAAATGCGAATTGAAGCTGCTGTTGCTATTGTCGTAGATGCAGTTGAGGCCCTTACAGATGTGATGGCGGACGCCGCTGCAGAAATCTGAGTCCCTTTGTCGGCGGTGGCTGCAGGAATCGGGTCAAGGTCAACCGCAGCCTCTGTGTATGCCTCTCTCGCACGCCCTAGTGAGGACGAGGCAGGTGCACGTGAAGCTCTTGCGGCTGTGGAAAACGTGGATGCGGCTCTTGTGGCTACGCCTGTGACAGTCGCGGTTGTACGGGTGAGGGCACGCACAAGACAAACAACGTCTTGAGTGAATGTTACGTATAGGTCTCGAGCATCCTGCGACTGCATATCCCCCTAGGAGGAAGGGGAGGGGAAATGCTTACCAGCGGGTGACAAGCAATACGTGCGGATGTTGCTGCAGTGGACGCGGACGACCAGTCGTTGCTCATGCCTCTGCGGTGTCTCGCGTGACGATGAGGCACCCCTCCTTTGTAGTATGCACCAGGAGGAAACATGCTAGCAGCGTCATGAAGAGCCACTGTTGCGGGTGTAGCACCAGTGAAGGGACGCACGAAACAGAGTGTCGTTGTCACTGCAACAACCGGACTGTTGTTGCCGCTGCTGCTGCTGCCAATGTTGCTGCTACTGCGGATGCTGCTGCTGCTGCTGCTGCTGCTGCTGCTGATGCTTGAAATCCTAGGCAGCAGGTTGGGGCAGCAGCATTGTTGATTCAGCGTGCGGGCTTCCACGCTCGTTGCTTAAGTCTGCTGCCCCCTCAGTCTGCTGCTCTAGAGTGTAAGTCTGGAAGCTCTGGGTTAGTTACTTAGAAACGCGCGCGCTAGTGTTTGCGCCAGAAAGCAACTGAAAACTGAAAGTGACTGATTAGAAATGAAGAATGAGCAACAATGGGAGACCCCTCCAAGTTCTAGCTCCCCCCCCACTAGTGTAGAACTTGTTACTCAGCTAACCAGCCAATCAGAAAACAGTCCTAGACCTATTTTCTGGCAGGCATGGTTTTCTCGGTGAGCCCTGCTAAACGCCCGACAGCCCAAAACCCGGGCGTTGTCCGTTTTGCAAGAAAACTGGACCATACCATAACACCGACGCTGCAAACACAGTCGTGCGGTCAGAATCAGCTAGAAAAATAGCATCAAAGAGTTATGTCTGCCCGAACCCAGGCAGTGCCTACGATAGTCAGTGATGCCAGACAAGGCCACACAGCAGGAGACATGGACCTTAGGCACAGCATGATGGTGCAGATGCAACGCCACGACCAGTGACAGCGCTGGGTGCATGCAGACAGCATCTGCAGTGGTAGTGACCGCCGGCGGCCCGACCGCCGAGGAGGCCTGCCGATGGAGCTGAGCGCGTCGCTGGAGAGAGGAGGCTCCAGCGAACGGTGAGTGGGCCTCGACGTGCGTCGGCTCCACCGAGCGACAATCCAGCAGCGTCGAGTCTCGGCGTCAGTCATCTGCACGACGATGCACACAAGCCGGGAGGACACAACAGAGTACAATAAGAGATGCACGAAAAACCAACAGCTGCTACTGCAGCTGATGCGGCTGCCAATGCTGCTGTTGCGGCTCATGCGGCTGTCCATGCTACTGCCGATGTTGATGTTGGTGCGGCTGATGCGACTGCCCCTGTGGCCTAAGCACGGGGTTGTGGTGACAGCTGCAAAGAATGCAGCTATAAAGGATGCGGGAGATGCGCGGGCATGAAATGTCCGCCGAAGGGAGAAACCTATCCCGCGGTTTTCCGCAACTGGCTGTAGTTGGTCGCCACGACAAGAGGCCGAGGGCAATCTGCAGGCTAGGATGGAGTGGAATCCTCCTCCTTGGGTGAGTCTGCGGCTGCTAGATGACGGCAGAGACGGTGGAAGCGGTGGCTGCGACGGCGAAGAGTCACACGCCAACAGCATCTCGTGTACGGTCTCACGCGTGATGCGTTCTCTCTTCACACTTGCTCTGATACCAGTAGGACGTGTAAACTAGTGTGAGGAGAGAGTGGAACAGGTTTAGGCAAAGTGCCAAGAACGGCCCCACACCATGGACAGGGTTCCACGCACACAAGTGAGAAGTAAGTTTGGAAGTCACAGCCGACAAAAGTGAAAGCAAGAAGCGAGGTGGCGAGCGGGAGAGCGGGAGAGCGGCGAGCTCATCCTCGCTCCCACCTCGAGGCACAAAAACTCCTCGACCTGGAACCTGCTGGCCGAATAAATCTGCAAGCCTTTGGCAGGAAAGAACCGTACCGGGATAACCTGTGTGTGACAACTCGGGTGCTAGACCTCCCCCCC
>SZWC01031331.1:0-22715 GCA_023375785.1 Penium margaritaceum | reverse complement strand
GTTCTGGTTTGACAACCCCTACTGGCAACGGTGATTCACTCGTCAGGTTGTCATACCACCAAATAAGGAATTACAATGGATGTTATCGGAGGAATGCCACGACACCGGTGCAGGTGGACACTTTGGCAAGGACAATACACTCAAGAAGCTGGTGAAGTATTACTGGTGGGACAAGGTGTAAACCAACGTGGAAGCTTTCTACAAATTGTGCAATACCTGTCAACAGCAGCAATATCGTCAAACAAGGCCACCAGGACTACTCCAACCTCCCCATGTTCGACAGAGCCGTGGGTTGACATCAACATGGATTTTGTGACAGGATTCCCCGCCACTCTTGAAGGTCATGATGCCATCCTCGTAGAGGTGGACAGGATTTCAAAAATTTCACAACTGAACCCAACAACGACCACAGCCACCGTGGAGGGAAGAGTAGGTCTGTCTCTAAATCAGATCTTATAGCTGTATGGCGTGCCACGTACCATCATCAGTGACAGAGACGGCTGCTTCACTAGCCATTTTTGGCAAAAACCGACGACGCCTTATGGCAGTCGGATCCAGCTATGAACGGTGTTTCATCCTCAAACCGGCGGGAAAACCAAACAGACCAATGAGATACTTGAACAGTTTCTCTGCACTTTATGCAAGCCTCACGACACTGATTGGGCAGCAAAACTACCAGCCACCACACTCGCATCCAACTCCACAACTTCTACCGCAACGGGTGAATTTCCGTTCCAAGTGGTCTACGGCAAACTTTGAAGTCCTGTCCACTGACAGGACTTCAAAGCCAGAGCAATATTCCCGCGATCAAAATCCATCGACGGGATTTGTTTAGTGTTTGGAAGGAAACACAACAGACCCTCGCAAAGACACCAGCAGCTGTGAAGTGAGCAGCGGACTAACATTGCAGCAATGACGTTTCAGCACCGGCGATCGAGTCCTACTTAGCTCAAGAAATATCAAGCTCCAAGGACAGGACTTCACAAAGCTTAAACCCCACTAGTTGCATCGGGTGAATGCAAAACCCTGTTGTTTCTTGCCTTTGGCTGCCTAACAGCATGGCGATTCACCCTATCTTCCACATCAGCAAGCTCAAGCACTACTGGGATCCCAGCAAGAACTTCCCTGGCATAGACGTCTCTCCTCCGCCTCCTTTTAAAGTGGACAGGGATACGAAGTATGTGATTAAAGACATCCACAGACATAGACGCCAAGGAAGAATGACCGAGTATCTGGTCATCGGCATGGCTACAACGCCGCGCATAACAGCTGGTAACCCTACGATAACCTCCATGACGTCAATCATTCAATCAATCGCTATTACCGTCGTCACCGGTCTACGTCTGCTAACGCTCCAGGGCATCGCGGATAAAAGGGAAGGGAGTGTTACGTCCCTGAAGCACACAAGTCCCTAAGCTCCGTGAGTAAGGATTCCTGTCCTTATATTCTTGGCCCACTTCGCGTCAATCTTGGGACTTTTGCACCGTTTGGCCCGGGGCATTTTGGCCACCTGCCGCAACATCCTGTCTTCTACTTCCCAGGAAGAGTATACGACATAGGATATCAAGTCTTGATGTTAACATTCATGTTCACGATCTGGTTCACAAGAAAGACTATACCCACAGCACATATTTATCCACTTAGATTGCTTACCATCTGTTCGCTCGTTGTGGTTTGGACAGCTTTCTTGCATGGCTTATTCAAAACATCACCCGCGCACATTTCTACGATTGACCTTCTCGGAACTCATCTCTCACTACATTTTTAGGGTTTTGGTTTAGGTGGAAATTACAGCTCCTATATTTCTGGCCAAGATGGCGTAATAACTTTTGGAATCGAAGGAGCCTGTAAGGAGTTAGGGAATGGTTCTCTAGAAATTTCTCGGATTCTACGGCGGATTTTTTCGTGGCTTGTACAGACTAGATTTAATTATGGCTTCCAGGTCTAAGGGGAGAAATGGACTCTGGAGTTGTTGAAAAGTGTGTTACATGCACAGCAGGCTGTGCATGCCTGCTGATCCAGACTTGTGAGAAACAATGCAGTGCAACTAGGCACTGCTGAGTATTGGGATAGGTCTAATCAGGTTGGGGCTACAATGAGTGGGTACTAAGGACCGTATTGCAAAGAAGCTGCATCAGTACAACTCAGTAACCATATACAAGGCCTAGAGTGAAGACTTCTCTACATCATTGAATTCAAGTATGACACATCGTTGCATCATATCATACATGCACGCCACGTAACTGTAACACTACATGCATGCAAAAGCAATTTGCAACATGCAAAGCCTAAGGCGGGAACTTCTCTACGTCAGCAATCACATGTACGTCTTAGTAATATGGCCTACTGGAGGGGCTACTGCCTGAAAAATGATTCCTTGGCTAGGAACTTTGGGCAGCTGTGAACTTGCCAGCAACGTATTATAAATGGTTGTCCTCTTGGCATTCCTCATTGAATAACTTAGAAATCACTGCAAAATTCTGCCTGATTTCATCCAAAGCGATCTCCACTCGAGTCAAGTATTTCTTGAGACCCTAACTTTGAGGCACTCTTCTGAAGACTCAAGTAAGCATGGCATTTGTCTGCCAGCCTCGGCAGGAGGACGTCTCTGACTTCCTAAAAGCCTGAATGCCACGCTGTGGTGACAAGACAACATCCAAGACTTAAGCTCCATTGCTGAAACTGTCTTGTCAGACGTTGTGCATCTCTGGGCCACGGGCTGTGTCTAGGCATGAGAGTCTAGAGTTAGTCTCTAGCTGAGTTTTTGCAGAATGATCTCTTGTACTGTAGTTGTCTATGAACTACAGTAATTTATTCCTAGCATTCTCTCATCTTGGCTTTTTACTTTGTCTGTGGTTACTCCCTTTCCTAAGTACAATGGTCTTTGCAGGAAGGAGCCTAGCCCTTGCTGCACCCCACAAACATCAACATGGTAATAAAGCAAGTTCACTATTTACAGCATCTAGATTTTGAATCTAGCTAAGATCGTTGTCAATGGAGGTATGAAGCCCAGTCGCATACGCTAGCGAGCATCTGACATCTTTGAGTGCCGAGTTTGGGGTCCAGCCTATAAACATCAATGACGACATGGACAACATGAGCAACATGAAGATGGAAAATCTAGGTATAAAATCTCTCCCTCTTGAAGAAACGTTGTCGTGCAGAGCAAGCAGAACGCAATGCGGAAGAAGTGCAATGCCTGGCAGATGAAGTGAAGGGCATGGAATTAGCAAGAGGTGACTACGCATCAGACTATAGATACCATGGTGCTGAGGTAGTAAATTGATGCACAGGAGCTACTCAGCTCATGTGTAGCTCATGCACGATGCTCTGATAAATGAGCTTCTACAGTAGATAGTATGCCCACAACAATAGATCCAGCTATAACAGTAGTAGTAGAAACTACAGTAAGAGCAATAGCAACAACAGTAGTAGAAGTGATTCAATCATGCCCATCAAGTTTCTCAAGCATCATCTGCACACTTGCCTCAAGCCAGTCCTCCACGAGTCATGCAGCAAACCATCTTTCCTCCACAAGTGTCACAAGTTACACCAATGTTAGGAGGAATTTAGTAATAATTTCCAGCCTAACAACTAGAATTTCCATTGGGCATGCCCATGATGACACCGTTTCAGCCATATCCTCAAGAACGAAAGCCTCAGATGCCAATGGGGAAACCACATGCAACTTTGTAGCCTGTGTTTTAGGCACAAATAGTAGTAATAAATGTGCAGCAGTGCCACTCAAATGAAGCCAACTTTGCCAACACAAGGCATTGGGTACCAGAGACATCCTTCCAGGAGCAGTATCATTTCTACATCTGCACAAGATGAAGATTGACCGGTTTGATGGTGAGAACTTCCCGCATCAGGCCCACAAGTTCAAACAAGTGGCTCTGATTCACAGCACATAGAAGTTTTACTCTTGCTACGACGTCCCTTCACCCCAGGATCTCCACCACAGATGTGTCACAGTTGAACTAGTTTACGTAAGCTGCATTCATGGTGCTTGACGACCAGCTTAGCCCTCGTATTCAGAAAGCCATTCGCATGTGAGGCGATTCCACTTTGAAATCTCATCTCCTTTCCAATCTCTCTCACATCAGTCTCTGTAGATTTAGTGACATTGAGAGCTACATAAAAAAAAGCAAAAGTGCTCCGTGGCCAACTTGTTGTTATTGGCGCGCCTGTCTCTGAGCCAATCTTTGTGATCTCTATCCAACGCCCGCACCGGAGACTAGGATGGCGTCACAAAAGTTCTCAAGTTCAAGTCTGAAGCACAGCTAACAAAGGCATACGTTTTTTAGATGCTTCTCACAAGGTATCAAGACTGCCAACTTATAAGCAAGAAAGTGAGCATTCTCAGCAATGCTATTAAGAAGGATGAAGCATAGAAGAGCACATATCACTATTTGTTAAACAGGCACACTGTAATAAAGTCCGCATACCCCCTCAAATCTATGCGTTCCCTCGCAAATGCAATCTCACACAAAGATGTAAGGCATCTGATAGAATCACGCCATGAAATCACGTGCCATTATTGCAAAAATAAAGGGCACATGAAGAAAGATTGCTTCAAGATAATGCACAATGAGGAGAAAGGAAGGATGCAGAGTAACTTGAAGGAACAGAAGTAAGGAAAAGAGAAGAAGGAGAGTGGAGGAGAAAAATTTAAGAAGGTAAAACTAATAAAGAGTTTGGCAAGTAGGCAAACGAGGAAGAAAAAATACAGCAGTTTGACTGCACTTCATCCGTGTTCAAACTTTTGGACACTTAGAGCAAAAAGCTAGTTTGCTTGCCATATGTTTGGTACCTGGGCAACGGGTGTACCTCGTACATCAACCACCATGAAGACTGCCTCCACAATTACAATCCCTCTGACCAGAGCTATGTGCCAGTTGCCAACAAAAAGTAAGTGTACATGCTTTGCAAGGGCATGATGAGTGTCACACAGTATGATGGAGCACATGTCAAGTTTGGTAACGTCCTCTTTATCCCCGTTAACCTCCTCTCTCTCGGCGAACTCATGAAGAGTGGAGCACGTGTCATGTGTAGCGGCGAACACGTCAAGCTCAAAATCCATGAAGAAAAACCTTCACGGAAGGTTAGCTCCTTCCTCATGGTATGATTGAGCTAGACTTCTGCGCTCCAGCTGAAGATGATACGTATTCCTTATTTGCAATCAAAACTCTATACCAAAAGACACGTGTAACTGTTGTAGTGTGGCACAAGAGGCTTCGTCTCATTAGCAACCAGCTGGTGGAAATCGATGGTGAATAAGGTATATGTCAACGGCCTTGACATCGAGAAAAGTAGCCAAGACATAAGTGGCCCTTGTGAGGAATGTTTTTTTTCCAAGTTGCAACGTCAATTGTTCGACATCAGCCAAAAGCTAAAACTTTTCCACATTGACATTTGTGGAACGTTCCTCTTGCCAACTATGTATGCAGGACACTATTACGTCCTCATCTTTGTGGAATATCTGACACATTTTCTGTAAAGCTCCTCTCTTTGAACCAGAGATAAAGCACCAACCAACATCTGTTGATATGTGTTTTACACCCTCAGCGTTTGCAAATCTATTGCATGTCTCAGGTTACTCTTAACCTGCATTATTCAGTTTTCCATGTTCCGGAACCTTTGCATCACTTGTCCTGTTTGTGTGCAGGTTCCCAATGAGTTCCTCGCTTATGGGTAAAGCAAAATTAAGCTGCAAATCCTATTTTTGAACACCACCACCCCACAATAGAATTGTAGCACAGAGATGGAAATCATATTGTTCAGGAGATGTTCAAGTCTATACTACTAGGAGTGCAACTGGACGACCCCTGGTGGTTGTGCGCTTTGAGACAAGAAGTTTGGATTCGAAGTCGTGCATTGCACAAGACCTTACCAGACATGACACCATTTAAAGCATGGCATGTGGTCAAGTCGGATATCACTATGATTTGCACCTCCAGCTGTATGGTTTTTCTTCATGTCCCACAAGAATATCACAGAAAGCTTGCAAGTGAAGCAACATAGGGCATGTTTTTGTAGAGATCCCCATCATGAAAGGAAGGAAATTCTACAATGCATTGTCACTAGTCGCGATGTGATGTTTTCGAACATCTGACACATCAAGGTGGAAAGCCAAGCAATCGACCGTACTAGAATTCCTTGAGTCATTCCTTGACTCATTTGTGGAGTTATTCCTGGACAAAGCAACAGAATATGATCAAATCACCATAAAACATCTAGAACAACCTAGAAAAGAGGCAGTGCCCGTGATTGGCCCCCTTGTGGCTGACCACGACAAACACATTGCCACTGATAAGGGGACGGTCCTAGTAGGTCATGGCAAACGCCACCCTGTCACAAGACAAGATGGTACACAGGCAAAAATAATGAAGAAACATGACACCACAGTCTAACTTCGGCACTTCATGGACCTCCTGTAGTAGCAAATGGGAGAATAAAGCAAGGAGGATAAAGCAGACTACAACATGGTGATTACGACATGCATATCTCATACTGAGAATGATGAGGGAAATAGATATTTTACAACAACATATTTCACGGATTTCCTCCAAAAGATCTCATCCGCACATTGCGTAAGCCAAATTCAGAAAAGGAAGCACTGGTAGGAGAGCTTGAAAAAAAATGGAGCATATCACTTAATACAAAATACAATAGCCTCATGGAGAAGGAACATGGGTCGTAAAAGAGCTATTTATTTTGTGAAAAATGGATATTCCGGGCGAAGATGAAGGTGGGCAACGACATCGACAAGTCCAAAGCACGTCTGCTTGCAAAGGGGTTCTTATTGGTGGAAGGTAAGGATTTTGGTTAAAGCTTCCGATGTTTCATCTGTTACACCACAATGTCCATCATGCTCGCCACTACAGTAGCCAAAGACTACGAGGTGCAGTAGCTCAATATGAAGAATGCCTGTCTACACTGTGAAATGGATACTATTGCGTACATGAAGTAGCTAAAGGGTATGATGACAACAGCACAAGAGTGTCCAAGCTTATCAAAACTTTGTGTGGGTTGAAGTATAGCCCTCTTCTTTTAAAACGTAAGCTACAAAATCTCCTTGAGTCATTGGATTTTTATCCATAAGCTTGCAACAACTGTTTGATTCTACATCTTCAGGATGAGGACAAGCTTCTAGACCACAACCTCCTTTTCTACGTTGAAGACATCCTAATCATAAACCCGCCGCCAGAATTCACCCACGAAATTGCCTGTGGAATGAGAAAAGATTTCAGTGTGACACTGATTCCGAGTGTTTAGTATTGCCTCGGCATGAACATCGAACATGATTGTACTGCACACACGCTCAAACTGTCTCAATATCTGTATGCAGCCAAATACTTCAAACAGTTTTTCATCCTGAAACGTCCTGTTCCGACTCCCCTAATGCAATAGTAGCGAACCTATCAAGAACCAGTAGAGTAGGTTTTCTCATGCGTGTTGCAAGCTTCACTCAACCTGACCTGCAGTTTGTGGTAAGAAAATTGGCATGTGGGAATGAGACATGCAATGAAAGGGCTTGCAAGGAGCTAGATCATGTACTTGGGTTCTTCTGAACCAATTATGACACGCGATTGGTTCTCGGCTCGTCAAGCGACTTGGACCTGAGCTACTACGTGGATGCACACTTTTGCAGCACTGAGGAGGACAATAGAAGCACCACATGAGTTTTTATCTCTTGGTTGGAACGGCTATCCCCTGGTTGTTCAGGAGACAGAATGTTATCACATTCAGCTCAGATGAAGCTCAGTATGTCGTGACGTTGGCAACATCTGAGGAGGCACTTATCCTAGGAACCTCCTTGATGACACCGGCTTTCCACAGCACAGCTCGACAAAAATTCTACGTTGACAATAAACTGACCATTGAAATGGTAAAGCTTACAAAGTTTCAAGGATGACCTGTACACATTGACATCCATGACCACTGGATTTGCTCGAAGATCATAGAACCATCCTTCAGGAATTCTGAGAAATAATGCAAGCAATAGATTCATTGACAAGGACATTCTTTACACGTACATGGAGCAATGTGAACTTACCCGTAGTGCCCACTTGCAGTATCCCTTGAAGAAATGCAAAATGCGAGACATGTAAGATTTGAATAAGCACCAGTGACATTGACGGTCTCTACACACCAAAAAAATGGAGGTTATGTCTCATGATGCAATAAAACATTTTCGTGGAGCATGTAGCAGGGACCTAGAGACGTCAAGAAAAATCATCTGTAGTAAATTTTTTTCAGGTTTGAGTTTGAGTTTTAGACAAAGTGAAAGATTTTACGGGGAAAATCAGAAATCTTTTAGATTATGGCTTGAGGTATAGTTTTGTGAGAATGTTGTTGATTTGGCCTTATACTCAGACGGAAGGAGATTGCTTATAGAGAAGAATACCTTATCAAAGCGGGGTAGTTGTTCCTTTTCTCCATGATTTGTATGGAGAAGCTTTGCACACCAATCATAAACAAATTGTAGTGCCCGCAAAAGAATTACATTGTGATCCTTTGTTGTGACACACTCTCTATAGTCCCACCTTAGAATTAAGAGGAACACAATATCTCAGTAAATGCTTGATGCAAGGAGTATTGAATACCTTTGTGGTGCGAGAAAGAGGATGTGATGTGTGAACACCAAAAGACAAAGTTGTCTTTGTGTGGGAATAAGGAGCAAATACCTTTAATGACAAACGTAATGTAACTCAAGCACAAAATAAGAAAAAAAAAAGGAAGCTTTTCTTGAAAATCATGTGATAGAAGGAGGAAGAGCACAGCAAAACGGAAAAATCATTGCATGATATGGAATGTGGATTGACTCGTGAGCATTCAAGAGCCAAGGCAAGCTTAATGTAGTGCTTTCAAAGCTATAAAAGGTTTGTACAAAGTTTATGAGCATGGTTCCCTAGTGGGTCTTCCTACAAAGAGAAATTGGTTTGTAACATCTTCATGAGCACGCTCACATGTTCTTGATACGTATAGCATCAATGATTCAAACAGGAATGAGGGAATGAAGGAGTGGCAAAAGATGAAGGAACAATGATTAATTATCCACTTTTAGATCTCAGTACATTGAAATGTCTTGTTCATGTAGAAAACAAGGAGGGAGACACCATGTGAAACTGCCAAGGAGTTTGTGGTTGTTTTGGCAGACACCATGTGAAGCTGTTTTACAAAGATCGATCATCATGATTTGCATTGTGGAAGATAATGTGGAGAAGAAGTTGTTCCACATCTGTTAAGACTTGTATGTGTTTTTTCTGATGCCTTTTAAGCTGACCAATGTACATGCCTTTTCCATGGCTATGATGAGTAACAATTTTGGGTCAAAATCAAAATGAATTTCAAGTACCTTAGTTCAAGGAACACCGGTTGTTTAGCAATTAGCTGATGTCGAATGGATAAATGCCTCAACTTGCCTCCTTATTGGGCTTGGCAACTTCCTCCTCTATTTTCCTTCTGTTAGTTTTGTCAATGCAAGGAAAAAACTAGTTTAACAATGCATATGCACTCCAATGACTCTTTTTCCTCCTATATGGCCACTGAAAAATGAAAAAAGTGCACTTCCTTTAAGATTGTGCACCTTCTTTCTGAATAGTCCAGCCAGTTAAATCATGTCCATAATGTATCTTCTACACACGTCGTATCATGTTAAACCATTGTAACCCACGTTCTTTCATTGTTTGGGTCATTATGGAGAAGAGAAGTAAACCTTTCTATTTAATCATTTCTCAGCCATGTTTCACATCATCACAAGGCATGCCCAAGAATAACATTAAATGATTCTCCTTTGATACTTTCTCCTTGAAGAAGAGTGAATACATGTACATGGTTTCTATAGGGGGTTTAGAAATTCTATGCAATTCCAAAGCCGGCTCGACAATTTTTAGGCATCTGGGACTTGTTTTTCAAAATTGAACTCTACCCATTATTGTTGAAAGGGAACCTCACAAGCTCTAGGGCCGTCGAGGACCTTTTGCCGTAGGAATACTGAAGATGTTTAAGTATTAGGAGGGGAAATGTCTGAAACAATATTTTATACACGAGGGAAAAGTTGGATATATGATGAAAATACTAGTTATCAATGCATGGCATTGAGAGAAAAGTAGCATTATTTACATAGTGAATTGTTTGACACTATGGGATAAGTAATGTGTTGCAATATTTGATCAACGTGGGATTAAAACGTTATCTGTTTCATGATTGTATGAGAATTGTGTTAAGCCCCAAAGAAACTGTGGGAGAACATGTTGCATGTCGTAGCACGTTCCTTGACATGCAATACCTTACAAAAAATGACACTTATGTAGACCATAAAGGACAAGAGATACTTGGCTGTTGATTGAATGAAAGGGAAACTTAAAAGTGGGCAAAAGAAAATGGAACAATGCTTTTTTTAGTCATTGTCAAGCTTTTGGCATAGTGGTTTCCATTAGAAGTCGTGAAGACACCTGAGTATGCATGAAAGCCAAACAAATTTGACCGCAATGTAACTATTGTTGCCTCTTTAAAAGTTAGAGGATTCAGAAAGTATTTGAGGCATGTTCTCCTGATGCGATTAATTCAATCGCCGAGTTTTGGGCTCATGATAACAGGGTCAGAGATAATGCCACAATGAATCCAAACGTGCATACTACAACACTTTCTCAAAAACAAGACAAATGTACTGCACAATGGGAGAATCAACAAAGAACTCAACGATATTGCAAAGGAAGGTGAGTAGCACCATGTATTTTGGTGTGCGAAGCTAAAAAACATGGCATTGCTGTTGACCAATCTTGAACTAGGCATCACACCTGTTTGTCTTTCTGAACACGACACCGTTCTTGTCTTCATTGTTTTTTTTTTAAAGGCCCATCCTGCCGAAGCCGTAGGGATTCACGAACATCAGGGGGAAAACTTTAGTCCCATGACGTGAAAACCAGCAATTTGATTGCATCCACCGAAGATGGCTTCGAGTTGCAAATGCTCGCTAGCAGATAAGATCTACCTAACGGAAGCTGTGCAAGGAACGTCCGGAGTGACTTTCACCGTGTTGTCTTCAGTAGCAACGGGTACCTCAAGTGGTTCCACCTCTCCTTTGGGTGAGGCTGGTTTCGGTTGGAATTTTTTTTCCAACGCTACCGGACACAGGCTTTGCTCAACATAATTCAGGATTTTGCGCACAGATTTTGTCTCACTCAGAAAGCCGGTCATGAGTCTTATGCTTATGGTCATGTCCAAAGGTTGATGCAGCTACCGAGGACTGGCATCGAACTTTCAATTGTCAATGCTTCATGTCGATTAGTTGAAGGTTGTTGGTTGAAACAATATTGTCTGATAATTGGTGTGGTGAGTGGGACTCGCTAAGTTAGTTGAAAAGGAGGTGAAGGAACCCCATCCGGATAGATGAACATGGAGGGTAAAGTTGAACTGCCTTGATAACGTTCCAGACAAAATCCCCACGGACAGCACTTGCAAGAATGATGGTTGAACTTGTTCAACCATCAATTCAAATCGCATCCCGCCTCACCCTTCATGACCAGCTCTCATGACAGCATCATGAGAGCTGGTCACGATGGCAAGCGATGTGCCCATTGCCTCCCGCTCGCCCAAAGCACGGGGGCAGGTTGCCCGACAAGCGTCACGCAAAGCCCTCCAAGGGTGTACTAGTAGATGGAGAGATGGGGGGAGCAGCCGTTTGTAGATAAAAGGTCTTGAATCGCCAAAGGTGGAGGACACATTATTCAGAGTGCACTTCAAGGTGCCAATGTAAACTGAGGACTGAAACTATGACAGCGGAAAACACAAAGAAAGTGACAGGCTATGGTAAAGCTCAATAACATTTCAAGAACAGAAACATGTTTTTACCTTGTATTCAAATAGAATCAGCAAAGTAGTTTTCTACCATAATGATGATGAGCACAGTGATGAGGACCTTCATGTTCTTATAAACGGTGTTGATGACGATGACGATGGTGATTGAGAAGTAGATGCTGATATGTATATGTATATATATTTTACAAAATACCATGAAAAATGATATAAAAATCAGACAATGATACTTTTGTTGACGGTTACGAAGACTATACAGATGCTTATGACCGAAAACGACATCGACCACGCCCATGACGACCGCGATGACAATGACAATGGAAATGATAATGAAGATGCTGATGAAGATGACAATGGTGATAGGAATGATGATGAAAATGGCAATGATGATGACAATGCCGATGACCATGAAGTTGAAAACAACATTCACAATGATCATAAAGATTAGAATGACATTGCATGGGAATGTTTGTAGATGTAGATGTGAAAACGGCTTTCAAATCAACATTCGCAGAAGCATACACATCCACATCGCAATGGACATAGAAATACACAAAAAAAATATGAATAAATACATAGATGTGGACATGTACATAAATAGAGACAAACATAAACATGAACATAGACATAGACAAAATCCGTGTGGTGCAACTCTTCATTGTGCGCACATCCATTTGCATATCAAGTGACGGTTGTACTTAGAAAAACTAGTGCACCACGGCAATGTTTTCTTCCTCATCACAATTGCGGGAAAAGAAAGAGCAAAGATGTTGAATGGACAATTAAAATATATTTGATCAAAGAGATACGGAGTAAGGATGTCTATAAAGAGGCAATACAAAAATTGTAATGAAACACTTGGATAAGCTGACAACCTTTGCTGAGTGTATTTTGTAGAGGCATTCACAGGAGTATTTTTTATGTAAAATTCATCTGATCAGAATACCCTAACAATTGTTCCATCTAATGTTTTGACAACTCCCGTGCTTTGAAGGAAAACATGACTAGTTCTGTTTATGGTAAACCATTTGCAAAAATGATACATAGAATCCCAATAAAAATCAAGTTAGTCTTGTAACAAAGCACACAATCCGTTACCTACCAAAACAAGGCAAGGCTGCATCATGTATTATGTAATACAACACAATATCTACTTTGTATCCGCCATTCCCCACTCACCGCATGTCATCTTGAGTGTACAATGGTTGTGAACACAATTGTTCTGTGCACAACCATCTATGTATCCTTCACAATGTTTTACATAATATGATGCAACCTGGTCGTATTCTAGTACTTGACGTGTTGTTCGTTCTTGGCCAAAACCTTGACTTCTATTTTGCATTTCTAAAGTGATGTTTGTGAAGAGTATTGTCCAAAAACAGATTCGGTCATCTTTTTTATGAAAAAAGGAAGCCATCGAATTAGCGGATTGAATGATCACTTTAGTTTTCTTAAGTTGTTTAGTTCTTCATCCTGAAGTCCCTTAGTTATCTCTCCATAAATATCACATTGCCGAAGTTGAAAAACATATGTATTACATATATATATAACATGTATATATACATATTATGTTGGCTTTTTTGCATTTAGAGTAATTGGTTTCCATATGAAGATAACTCTTTTTCCTATATTATTGGATCTGAAAACCAACCAAGAGTGTTATCGTTTTAGGACAAATCCCAATATTACCTACCAACCATCCTTTCTTGGCCAAGTGATGGGGAAGATCCTTAGCTGTAGCATTTTGAAGAGCAACCATGAGAGATCATAAGAATCTTTGCACGATGTGTCTGTCCTTTGAACCATTGCTATCCCGCCACCATGCCACAAATAATCCACAATTAAAAGCATCGTAGTTCCCAGACCACCACTGCCACCACCGCCATCTTATCTTTGCCTCCATAAAATCCTTAATTCAAAAGGATTGAACCCATCCTAAATGTTACGTTCCAAGCTTCCCAACACCACCAACCCTCAACACAACTCCATGTTCCCCACCTTGTGCAGAAAGGAGGTGTTTATATCCTTCCTTAATGTAAACAACATTGATGTTTTCCCTCCCTTCCCGCACATTGTGGACTTCCTTGCCTTTTACAAAATCAGAATGTATCATGAAGTCTAAAATAACCTTCTTGTGATAATCTTATCATCGCAACCCTGTCCATGACCATACCATCAACACTCTTTCAAACATTTCCCCATTTTTCCTAGAATGTGCTTGCTCTTTGCTTCCTCTCAAGGCAATACTCAGAATAAAGGATGTTTTATCTGTCAAATAGGTGAAGGCTTACTTAACCATGCCATCGACCTCATCTTTCCCTGACCTTTGTTGTAGACATACTTGAGCTCAAACAAGAAGTGCATTGAGGTAGGGCACGGTTACTCACCAGGTTACTCGTGGGTGGGTGCACCCATGACCCGGACCTTCATTAGATCCTCCCCCTCCATCACATGTACCCAAGTCTCCCCATTTATTGTTAAGGTATCCCTGCCCACATAGTGTTGCATAAAATCCCATAATAATCTCCTTTTGGACACAAAACACCTTTATGCATTAGGGCCATAGAGATCCCTCAAGCATGTTGAACTTTTTTCAATCACCACAACTAAGCATCACGACACAACCCCTCAAAATCTCGTTTTTGATTGGGTCCTCACCAACCCTAGTATTGAAGAGGAAATATTTTTTTTCCCTCTCAATAACAACTGTGGTCTTCCCCACAGCAAAGATCAACACACACAACAAAAACAACCATGGGCCCTGCTCTCAAGCAAATCTTATGGTATTAATGGAACGTAAAGATGAAGAAACCATCGACGTGGTTCTCTGGACATTTCTATAGTCCGTGCTATATTGCAACATTGTCGTCTACATAATGATTTTTTTCTCTCTCATGACACCTTAATAATGGTGGCAAGACCACTATGTGGCTCCTCCCTGCCTTTTCTTTGCTGATCATGGAAAAATTATAGCATTTGGCATAAGTCACCACCCAAGATAGGCTCTTTGTACAGTATATATGTAGGGCTTTGCATGGATACAAGTGAGCAATCAAGCATGTCACACAAACTCATCCTTTTTTGGGGATACCTCAAGAGTTTCCCCACAGATCATGTTCTATTCATAAAGCTATAACAACACTAAGCTAATATGCTCACTTAAGAGGAATTTTTTTCCTCTACGATTACAAAAATATTGAACACCTTACAACAAAAACAAATGGTAATGACTGAATCTATAATCATAGCTTTGGATTCCAAAGAAGAACATTTACACTTACAATGATCTATGCACCACTCCACATGAAGAAGGAAACGCGCTTGGAACATACCACATTTCTTGTTGGGGAAACAAAACCAACATTCTTGTGGGTGAAATAATCACTACACTCAACCCCATTGGAAGACTGCTACAAGAAGACACCAAGGACGCCAGTCCCTTCACAAGACCTTCATAAGAGGCCAAGGTCTAAAATACTGCTATAGATGAAGGAACCCAAGAAAATTCCACCCCAATGACTCCCACAATTTGACTTTCTCCACAAAGCTAAAGATATACTACATGCATTACATGATCACATACACTTGCATATGATTACTTTGTCAACATCAGTTAACCATCTTTCCTTCTGATTAGACACCAAAAAGGGTAGAAAGAAGTCTACCACAATGAAACATGCAAGAGAGAAAATAACGCGCCTCGACATGTCAGAAGAAGTAGAGCATACGGCTATTGAAGCAGGGGGAAGGCAGCACGAGCTTGTGTGAGAACGAGTTGATGATGTAAGCAGAGAGCTTGAAAACACTTTAGGAGTTAGTATGAAATTGAGGATGAGAGAGTTATGAAGTGAAAAGACAGAGTATAGTGAGAGACTGGAGATGGGCGACAGAAAGCTGGAACTGAAGCGTAGACTTCATGGACGAGACGAGATGAGCGGAGGAGCAAGAATGACAGAGCAAGGACTGGGATTGACTGAAAATAATAGAATGAGCAATGAGTGAGCAGAGCTGAGACACGACGGCGAAGCCGTGGAACCGAGACAAACATTATGAAAAGAACTGTTCTGGGTGAACCTCGGAGGGAATGAACATCCTCTACTTATACAGCAAAACAGGACAAAATGTACAAGCAATGGCTTAATTCTGCTAGCCAGACTCATGTGAAACATGTCACTTTTTTATGGGATGACTTAGGTGTCGGTCATAACGGTCGGAACGATCAATGGGCCGGTGCCAAGGTGGTTTGGTCCGAGACCTGAACCTTTATTGAGAACTCAACAATTCCGAGTAGTGGCCTCTTTTGGTGTCTATATTTCTGACATAACAATCCATAGGCCATCTAATGTGTGATTGGTAACTCTTTTGGAACCAGAAGAAGCCCTAGTACATTTATCATTGAACGAGTCAAAAGTAGGTGCATGGCTTCCTTCGGTACAATCGTGCATTAATGGCCAAAATCAACATACTCATTATTTAGTTCATTTGAATTCTCAATGACATAAAAATTTTATAAATAAGTGCCTTAATAGTCTTGAAAAAACCACTCCTTGGTGAGGCTTCTTGAGTCCTCAAGTTGCATCACGACCTCGTTTATGTTGTGCGGGTCAAGGGCCTAAGACCCCAACCATGCTAGATTTGTTTCTTAAAATTTATTTACACACACTCAATGGTTCTTGCAGAAGTCATTAAAGTACACTTATATCTTAGTTCCAATAACATGTGTCCAATAAAAATTGCAACCTTCTTCTACCTGTGAATCGCTTATAGTTGTCCACATAATACTGGGTCTCAAAGCATAGTGATGCTAGAGGGTCTGAAGATGACTTTTCTCCTACGCGATAAACTTGGACAAGGCTTTAGTGTATCTTCACCATCTAAGGGTTCACAGAATACGTGAAAAAGACATTAAATGGAACAACTGAGTTTTCCAATGGCAACATACCCAGAGAGGACTTCGGTAGAGGGAGAACAATTTTCAATCCACAAGAATCCTCAAGTAACAGGAGGCCAGTTACGTGACACATGATACACGACCAACAATATAGACAAAACATTGGGTGTCAAATCCATCTGTCTTATTGAATCCCTAGCCACAAGAGCTCCACTAAAGAATCAATGTATCAAGAACGCATGTTCAAATAACTTCCACAAAAGTATCCTATATTGAAGTCGTTTTGTAATCACACAACCAGGAGTGTACAAAGTAAGCCAATTTTTCATGTATGTAGATATAGGAACAAAACATATTGTCCAGTTTGCTACATGCAAAGTATGTTATTCTTGGACGTAATTGTGTATCAATCTCTCATCTGTAGTTTTTTTACAGGTCTACTCTTGAGAGGAATAATGTTTGAGTTGTAATCATTCCCATTCACATGCTAGAGACCACTCTGTGCATTAACGTATTTGTTCTAAAAACCAACCATCTACTGATGTCCCTCCATCGGATCCCCTCCTAAACCAATGAAATGTATTGGCTAAGTGGAGTGGGACGTACATCAGAGCAAGGAAAGACATAATACACTAATGTGTTCGTTACATGTAAGTTCTTTGGTACTTATCATGCATCATTCCTTCCAATCTAAACATGTATCAGTTCATACCCTCATGTATTCATTTTCTACCCCGTGAACTATACCCTGGATTACACTCCCTTATACACTTTTGTCTTTTGAGGGTATGTTGGTTCAGTGGGAGCACCAGCATTGAGGGCTCCCCAAAAATTTCAAGAGTTTAGTGGCAAGTTATAGCGGGTCATGTATCTAAGAGATACCTAATCATGTAAAACATTATATTCATCTCAATAAGATAAAAAAGAACTACCGGCTGTCAATATAATTTAAGTTAGATATTCTATAGGCACGGTTTGTGTGTATCCATTTCCATATGACCACAAACACACAGACATTAGTTTAATGGTCGAGTCCCAAATCAAACCCCCAGTGTATATTGAGGTAATGTAGAAGGCGCGCTTCCTTAAGATGTCTTCTTGTGTATAGTAATTTTTATTTCATTTCATTTCAATACACTACACCAATACACCTTTGTCTATGAGAGGGGGGCAATGAGAGCTTTCGTTATGCCCCCTCCCAGAAAACGATGCCCCAGTGACCTTTGATTTCAACATAAACTTGTCTTTTAATGGTCAAAATTTGTTGAAAAAGGGTTATTGTTGAATTCAAAAGTACCACCAAAAAATTGAAAAATGACTTCGTCAAATTAACAGTCCACCCTCTTGTTTTTTCATTTCTTTATCCGGGTACTTGGTCTGCTCTATCTTGTATTTGTGTGTTGCATTCTTTTGTTTTACGCGCTTGACAACGTCCAAACACTCAGGGTTGTGTTTCGGCAACTGTTGAGGCCACCGAACGCTCCCCACCTCATGCTTGCCATTCAAGGGAACGACAAACGCGAGCGCAACAAGCATTGACCATTCAAAATGTCAAATGGTTGAATGCTCCTTGCTCTTGCATTTGAACAAAGTCAAATGTGAGAGCGGAAAGGAAAAGGATTTAACTCGATTCGTCAAATGAATTATGAAGATGCCACATTTTGATGAATCTAAAAATCTACCCCTTGGTTTTGTTGAATTCAAGTAAACCCCCAAAAAAATTACAAAACACCAAAAACTTCATCGAAACATTTATGGAAAAAGTCATTCGTCAAATTCAAAGTTCACTTGGGTAGTGAATTGGGAGAGTGTTACTGGCCATAAGGGTACAGACACCAAGGCATGTTCTTTAGTACATCTATATTTTCAATATAAGCAGCTTCCTTTGGCTGACAAACCAGCACCATTCTTTCGATTGTCAACAAAATAAATCATGGATTAAAGGATTATAAATATTCTTATGGAGAATGGTATGGCAAGGTGAATGGAGTAGGGCAGGTTTTGGAAGGAGTGCAGTGGGGCAGGTATTGGAACGGCTAAAATTTGTACACTGGTACATTCTTTTCATTCAAGTATCATCATTTTTTATATCTTCTTTTGTTTTTCTTCTCTTCATACACTTATGTATATTTGTACCACCTCACAAGCTATACCCTTCAATACACTCGACAAGTGAAACTTGTCTTAGAGGGAGGGGGGCTGACGACTTGTAGTCAAGAGTATATTGGATAAGTATACAGGTGATTTAGTTGCTAGGAACGCATAAATTCTTCTTAGTGTAATTATTACATTGGATTTCAAACTATCCTTAGTAACTATGGTCGTTTCCAATACACATTTGATATTTGTTTTAGCATATAATTTCAAATGCAATGAAGCCCCTCCCCCTTTCCAAACCCTTCAATCATATCAATGGAGTGCGGGTGGGGATGTACTTGGTACATTAGTTCATTACTTTCATAAAGTTCAAGTGATCTTTCAACCATTAACGTTTGTATTCCTATTCTACCCCGCTAGCTACAACCCTCCAGTTCACTTGGCCATTACACTCTTGTCTTGTGAGGGTGGAGGGGGATGTGGAATTGTGGGAGTTGTGGTTGTGGGAACCACTAAAAAAAGTCTAATTTGTTGACATGGTGTAGCAAGTGGTTTAACAAGTCGATGTTCAAAACATTTCATAAGTTAAATGCTACTCAGTTTGTCTTTTCAAGCCATCCATGAACTATAATCACAATCTCATTGTGTATACATTGCAATATTCTACAGAGCTTAACATTCATGTCTCCTTCAAGTGATATGCATCATCGGATGTATGAAATAAACAACATGATTTGCATTTCTATTTGTCAAAGTTTGATCATCGAGTGTCACTTGCACACATCACAAATCAAAATAGCATCCTTTCCTGTTACATTGAATACTTGATATCCCCTCAAGTGGAATTCAACGGGATTTTCAACCAAATTTCTCACTGTTTCTTGCTACCACTCGAGCATTAGTCAAATTACCACACAATTTGCGAAGTCATTCATTTTCTAAGCAACAATTATATCCAACTTTGTACCTGTTATGTTTTGTGTTTTTATTTCATGTTTAGCTAGGGATGTAAGAAAGAATCATAAAGACAAAGTTATTTAGAACTGTGTTTTTGAAAACACCACATTGTTTCAAATTTTATCAGAAAATGTTTTTTTTATGTTTTTAACAACATACTTGAGAGATAAAACCTTTGTATATAACTTCCACAAAACTTCTGTTCATCTATATAGGTTATGCACCCTGATTTTGCTGACCTGTTCCATTACCGATATCTTGTTTGACCTACATTGTCCTGTACTCTTTGTTCAGTGAATTCTTCTTGTTTGTTTGCAGGTTCCCCATGAGCTCCTCTCTTATGGGGTTTATGGAGAGTGGCCCTTAAGGGACACTCCTACTTAGGGAACTTTGACCTCTATGAATTCTTAGCTGAGGATGTAAAATTGCTTCCTTGCTCCTCCACCACTTGTACTTTTTTTATTAAACCCATGTGGATGTTTGTGTGTACCTGTTAATGTGTGCTTGCACATATTGGTTGTGACTATGACTGCCCATGACTGACTCTAACTTATGAGATTGGATCAAGGAAGGTGGAGTGTGCAAAGAAAGATTAAATTGGCCACAAGAAATCCTAGGACATTACTTTTATTCTCACATGGTTACAGATCAAATGCTAAAGCTCCAAGGTACTGTTAGATGGAGGTAGTGTGTGGTTTGAATGGAAATAAACCGGCAATTTGTAAACTTCTGGTGGGAGTCGCAAATCTCCTTCTTTTGTCCCACGTGTTATAGCATGCATCAGTAGAGGACTACAAGGAGACCTCCTTGCCAAAAAGCACGGTCTACGTTGTTGAGGTTGAGTTTGGTAGAAAGTTTTAGTGTTTCAAAGGTTTTAGGTTTTTGTGCTAAAATAACATTTGACCACAAAAACATGCTTATGCACCATTTTGAACCCTCAATTCTCCTAGCATAAGATTGATCGACTTCTATTGAACATTTAACAACAAATGATATTGGTTTCCATTACGTATGGACTGATTACCATGTGCTTTAGGTCATCCGTGATGTCGATGGTGTAATGTAGCTACAAAGTATTCGTAGCGGGCACGTTTTGGTACTTAGTAGTCAGACCCTCATGAAGGAAGCTCCAAAGGGAATTTTGAAGACATGGAAAGACTCTGGAAAACTATCCGTTGGTGAGGGGCAAAAAGCGGACTCACGAAGGGTGATACTCATACAACAATAATGCAACAATGACAAAAGAAGAATAATGCTTTGGAGAGAGAAGGAAAAGAGAAAAACAGGAGCCAGGTGTTCCATGCAAAGTGTGCACAAGGTTACAAAGTAGACGTGTAAAAGTATAGCATGGTTCGCTCCACATAACAGTGGCTCGGGCTGGTCCCCTAGGCTATGGGCAGGAAAACAAAATGGTTCAAGGGGTGGAGACCTTCAAACACCAATTGTTTTCCATGGTCAAACAAGCTTGTCGCCGGTCCCATTGCACTAGTATGAGAGTGCCGTGGCTCAAATTCCACGTGCTTTTGCCAAGGTTAGCTCACTCCTAGTTGGGATTAATGTAGACGGGAAAAGAAAACAGTTTGAGTATTTAAGACCCTAAAAGGCCAAGAGTTTGGCGGAGTCGTCCAAGCTTTCCGTTGGTTTGCTACAAAATAATGAAGACTATGTGATTATAAAAGTCCATGTATTTTTTTGCTGAATTGCTAGTATGTTTCCCTCATGTGCACCTTTTGTGCAAGTGCGTTTGCGGGTTAGACTTGTCCGCTACGACATTCAAGGGCACAAGGAATGTTACAACTCGTCAATCATGTTTATTTTGCACTAATTGATCGGATTAGTTTGAAAAGAAAAAAACAAAGAAGAGTTCTTATTGTTATCGTAAAGCATTGTAACGGATTCACATTCTTCAGTTTGATACGTCCTTATGACATAACTAAGTAAAGTGCTTATCCATCCAAGAATAAAACAAGATCCCCTATAAGCCAAAAGTTTATGTGGACATCAAAATTTGCTCTAAGAGATGCCTTCCATAGTCTCAAAGAACCTCATTAACTCCTCATCAATGCAAAATAATGTAAGGACTTCCTTTGTAATAAAACAAATTCGTTGTAACTTACATGTTAGTGGTGGTTAAAGGAAGAAGTGGATAAACATGTTCGTTTTTTTGTGGAAAACAATGCACATTCATAAATGTGTTTCCAATCAATGTTGGATAATTATGAAGTTTTTCTTTGTATAATAGTGAATTTAGGCTTTGTATACGAAATTTTCAAACATTGCATTGAAAATTTTTGCCCTGTTAAAAGCAGTGTGCTTTGCATGAGTTGACCTCAAATTCATTTTAAGTTCTTTTATTTTTCAATTTAGATCGTTTGTTTCTTTATAGTAGCCAAAAACAAATTGATGGGCTGGACCCTACCTGTGCTATTAGTAGTACGAGAGTAGCACCTTCAAAGCGATTATTGAAGCTGCACTTGCTGAAGTTCAAGCACTCCCTGACTCATATCACTTGGCGGATTCCATGATGTCTGGATTCCTTTCTCTTCAAGAACCTATGTTTGGACGCGGACAAACAACACTTCTATCAAATTCTTGGCAAGCTCCAAAGTCTTGGCATCATTATGGAGCAATGTAGAGAGCAGAAACAATATTTAGTTTTGCAAACAAACGGCACGTGATTGATGGTGATGAGTCACAATTCTTTCTCGCCTTGGTAACAAATTGTTGTGTTATTATGTAACCAAAAAATCTCAAGATAACAAGTTGGTAAGTGAGCGAGTGGGTAAGTGAGCAAACAAGGTATGGGGACAGAGCCAAAAAATGGAGGGAAAGAGAGATAAGGGAGAGAGAGAAGAAGAGAGAGAGAGAGAGAGAGAGAGAGAGAGAGAGAGAGAGAGAGAGAGAGAGAGAGAGAGAGAGAGAGAGAGAGAGAGAGAGAGAGAGAGGG
>SZWC01031325.1:10691-22725 GCA_023375785.1 Penium margaritaceum | reverse complement strand
TCATGGTTTCAGAGGGGGATGGGAAGTTCAGACATGTCAGAACTAGACGAATCGATTCAACACACCATCCCTCTCATTCCACAACACGTTACATCCGAACTCCTCATTGGGACCGAGACTATGGCTGGTCATCCTGAAGGTAATAGCTTGACAATTCATCATAGCGACGTGACCAGACTAGCCACCTCGTTGAAGCTGCACTGCCTCACCACGTCGGCCACATTGGCCATACCGTGCAATGCTCTAAGTTCCCTCTGCAGATTNAGCCCACGCCACATGGATGTGGCGTTTAATAATACGCCACATCTTGCCACATGACACAACCAGACACAACACAACACGACAAAACACAACACGACACAACACAACACGACACAACACAACACGACACAACACAACACGACACGACACAACACGACACAACACAACACGACACAACACAACACGACACAACACAACACGACACAACACAACACGACACAACACAACACGACACAACACAACACAACACGACACAACACAACACAACACAACACGACACAAAAGGACACAACACAACACAACACAACACGACACATAACGAAACGACACAATAGAACACCGCAAGATACGACAGGAAAAGACAAGACACAACGTGATACAACACGACACCGCACGGCATCACACGAAATGGCATGGCAGGGCACTGTTGGGATTACTGGGTGTGTATGCACCCTCAAGGATGCCTAGCCTCCTCTGATCCACGCTACCAATGTTTGATGGGACACCAAGGTGGGACAGTGCGGTGGACAGCGTGCGGAGAGCAGCGGGGGACCCGAATGCGTTCGACTTCTTGGCAACAGGGAATCTCAATTCAATCTCAACCTCTGGCAATGGGAGGATCCCCATTGAGGCTGCTCCCCTGTTCATACGAACAGCAGCACTAAGAGGCCCTGGAGTATGTCCACGAAGATGCGCAGCAGGCGGATGTTGCCGACTGAGCGTGGGATGCACGACGGGAAGGACATCGCCCTGCCCCGTTCGACGACATCGACCCCACCGTCTTCATGATCCTCTCTGCAGTAGTTGTCGCCACCGACCACATGGAGCGAGGGGCTGAACTGGCCCCTGGGGCAACGGACGCTGTCCTAGGAGTCCTTGCCCATGCCTCCTTCTCAATCCCGCTCCTCCCAGTTCGTGCCCATCCCAGCGATACCCGGGACCCTTCCATCCCATCTTGGGCGCCTTGTTTGTCCTGACATTCGCTCTCGCCGAGGCGGCAGACAGGGCGGTGGCAGACGCTCGATCAGCAGGGACGGCAGTGGCATGGGCAAATTCTGATTTGCCTGGATTTAAAAAAACTTGGCTCGGCAGATTGGATTACGGCAGACAAGGCTGGCCAGAAGTTATGGGGTGGGACAATGTGCTACCCCACGATGGAGAGGACATTCGACGCTACCCACGAGGCGGTCGCCGCAGCGGGGCTCAAAGCAGCCGGGGCATTCACGGTCCTAGGAGCGGTGATACCTCACGCAGCTGAGGAGGAGAGCCCGTTGCAGCATGAGTCCGTAGCGGGTGGGATGGGAGTCTGAGTAGCTGAGTACTCCCACCTCTTTGCTGTGGCCAGAGCCGCGAATGCCCTGCACCACGCCACCACCATCCGCCTGCCAGTAGATAGGGAAACCATCAGAGGCTCCTCTAGGCTGGTGGCTCAGAGTACCTACCTGGCTGTCCATACGGCAGGGACAGCGGTTGGCCTCTGCAAGAACAGGGTCAGGAAGTTGATGGATCCAGCATTCAAAGTGTGTGGTCCCATCGGGCTGGGCACGCCAGCTCCTTTAGACCCCTAAACCCCTCCCCCCCCCTCTGCTACACCCCCTTCAGACTACAGGAGAACCTCCGACCCTGACAACGTGAGCCCTCCCCAAGCCCCGGTCAGGCTCCTGGTGGAGTGGAAGCAGGGGCATAACCATGTGCGCGAGTTGCAGGTCACTGCAAAAGCAGGCAGTGACACGAGCCGATCACTGAAGACTGATTGCTGATATCTAAAGGGGTGGACGCAGGGGCGAAACCACATGCCCGAGCTGATTGATGATGATGTTGGAGTGGGCGTAGGGACGGGACCACATCTGTGAGTTAATGATGAATGATTCATGGTGATGTGGGAGGTATGGATAGTCGTAGGCATTTTATACACTGCTAGATGGGTGTATAGGTACCTGCACAGAAAGGTAGCTTCCTAGAAGGTTACGAAGATTATAGAGTATGTTTTGATGTTTAGACCATTATACGTCTCTTAAGAGTTTCTTGTAACACCTTGTTTGCGTACACATTCTCATGGACCTCTTAAACTATCTTCTATTCTTGTTCACGTACATACGGGATAATTTCACATACATACACAACACTATTGCTTATGTATGGGACACTTGATCAGACGAGCCCCCCTCCCCCCTCTCCTCCCCTCCTCGAAGTGTTCGAGGCAAGTGTACAAGGGCGTGTATAAGGTGGACGTTATGAACCGTACACTTGTGTACATCTCAAAACTTCCTCAAATACATCGCACAAGAGTACACTAGTGTCTGTTTTCAATACCCCCTCTCATAAACCATCTCATACACTTTCTCATTTGTTGGAAGGGGTGGGAAGACGGGTCCATCGACTTCGCTTGGTCCATCCCCTCCTCCCTTCCAAATGAATGAGGTGAGTCTATGAGGGGGTGTATGTGGCGAAAGTTGTAAAATGTACACAAGTGTACATCTTGCGAATTTCTAGAAATTCTCTCACGAGAGTACACTAGTGTCTTTTTTAGTACCCCCCCACATACACCGTCTCATATACTCGTCTCATACACTTACTTTGTTTTTCGGGGGAGGGGGACGGGTTCACCGACTTATCTCGGTCCACTCCTCACCCCCCCTCCCGAGTGTATGAGGCAAGTGTATGAGGGGGTGTATGTGGCGGAAGTCGCAAAGTGTACACAAGTGTACAGCTCGCGACTTCCTAGAAATTCTCTGACAAGAGTACACTAGTGTCTTTTTACATACCCCTCCCACATACATTATCTCATACACTTGCCTCATTCAATTTTTCTATTTTGGAGGGAGGATGGGTCCACCGACATCATTCGGTCATCCCCCCCTCCCCCCCCGAGTGTATGAGGTGAGTGTATGAGGATGTGTATGTGGTGGAAGTCACAAAATGTACACAAGTGTACATCTCATGACTTCGTGTAGTTTCTCTCACGAGACTACACTAGTGTCTTTTTTAATACTACTGCCACATACACCGCCTCATACACTCACCTCATACACTTTTCCGTTTCTGGGGGGATGGGAAGACAGGTCCCTCGACTTTACTCGGTCCATCCCTCCCTCCCTCCCTCCCCCCCGAGTGTACGAGGCAAGTGTATGAGGGGGTGTATGTGGTGGAAGTCACGAAATATACACTAGTTTGTATCTCGTGACTTCTCCAAGTTTTGCAAACACGGTCCAAAGGTAGGGTATATATATATATATATATATATATATATATATATATGTGTGTGTGTGTGAGAACCTGGTTTACGAGCTGTTCGAACGGAGTGGTTCAAGAATCCCCCATACAATAGAAGGGAACCTGCTGGGTCCCGCTACCTTGGGACGCAACAGAAGCCCGGGCAAGCAAAAAACAAAACCCACAACCCTGGGTGTAATTAGGGGATACGTTTGTTCAAGGTTTGGCTAATCAATGACCTGGTTTATAAGTGGTTTGAGTGGGGGGTCTGAGAATTCCTCATACGATAGAAGGGAACCTGCTGGGCACCGCTACCGCGGGGCCCAGTAGGAGCCCGGACAAGCAAAAATACAAAAACCCACAACCCCAGATGTAACTAGGGGATGGGTTTGTTCAAGGTTTGATTCTTTGAGTACCTGGTTTACGAACGGTTTGAATGGGGGGTCCGAGAATCTTCCATACGATAGAAGGGATCCTGCTGGGCCCGGCTACCACGGGGCCCAGCAGGAGCCCGGGCAAGCAAAAAAATAGACCCACAACCCCAGGTGTAAGTAGGGGATGGGTTTTTGCGCATTAAACACTTTCGCGGTCCAGGGAACACCATTCCACGAGATACAAAGACAACCGGTCAGTAATAGGTAAGTTACGTTTGCACATATATGACAAGGCATGCACTTCAGGAACAAAATAGGTCACCTATTATTTCACCATGTGTTTCAATCATATTCGAAAAATCATGCAAAACATTGTTGGTTCCAGTAAATGAACAAGTGTCAACAATGAAACTTCTATCAACGTTCCTAAAATGTCAACCCAGCATGTACACTGGAACATGAGTGTACATTTGGAGGGTGATTGGTCATAAGTGGCACACTGAGGATGAAGAGGAGGCTCGAGCGGATGATGCGGCGAGGAGGTGGAAGGCAGACCAATGATGATAGTGGAGCACATGGAGTAGGATGAAGCTGATGCAGAAGTTGAAGGACAATGTAGGACGAAGGGAATGTAGGACAAGGTGACCTTGTCACGAGGTCATGGGGAAAAGAGACTCCGGCGGATGATAAGTGGAAAGCTTGAAAACTGCGAGACAGGGTTAGCTGAGAGCAATGCAGGACGGAAACGTGAAAGCGAGGAGCTTGATTGGAAGCGGCACAAGGCTTCAAACAAGGTTACGACAAAAGGGGAATCGGTCACTGATGTGGACTGTTGACCACTGAGGAGGCCGGATTTCACCACGGGCATTGATCTTGGACATTGGGCTTTGTCGCGATGGAAGTTGTCGTTGAAGCTAAAATAGCAGGATGGCACTACTGATATCAGTTGCTCCTACAGGAGGCAAGGAAGCAGGAAAGCTGACAGAACGAACAGTGGCCAAGAACCACTACGTGTATTTAGCTTGGACGCAGGGTGGATTGGTGATGACCAGTTGACATCGCCTTTGAGGAATCAGAAAAAGGTAGGAGAGATGACATGGGAGGCAGAAACGGCGGCAAAGTGAGCTAAAGGACATTTTGGTAGCTGGAGGCAGCGATGCTAAAGCTAACGTAGTGACGTGGTCAGGCAGCACCAGGCTGCGTTGCTTGAAGCTCTGATGTTATGTCAAAAGAAGTGGATTCTTGGAACGAGAATGGATAGAAGCAGACAAAAGTAGCAGCATGTACAAGAGAGCAACAAAGTGATGTAAATGCAAAGACAAGTGCAAGGAGAAAATGTTAGCCATGAATGGATGCATGAAGAAGGTAGTGTCAGAATCAACATCAATAACCACAAGGCTCACCAACTGCAAACTCCCATCAAGGAAATACCCCCCCCCCCTCCGGAAGATGGGTATCTGGGTCATACCGAAATGTTCCCAGGAGAGCCAGATCTCCTCGCACCACTGCTCTCGGTGTTCTGCACGTTCTCGGCAGCCGCGTGTACAAATCAGACAACGGTCGAAGACCACCGACAAAGATCCGTCATCCAACGGTCCTTGCAGAACAATCAACCGCCGCCCAGCCAAACAAGCAGCTACGCACGACTATCATGCCAGAGAACTGATGGAAAATGGGGAAGCCCTCAGGGACGTGATCCAGCTCACTAAGAGCTGCCTAGGCAGGACCAACTGTTTGTGAGAGGGAGTTGTAGGTTACACAGTCAGAAATCACGGAAGCGAATGTAGGTCTGGAGAGAATGCGAATGTCTGAATGGACTCTTGAGTATGAAAGTATGTAATCACAGCTTTCTAACAAACCCTTACCTTGCCTCATTTCGCCAAGGGAGCACTGAGATCCACTCTGTCAAAGTTGACCCTCTAGCTCACTCCTAGCCCAGCGGGATGAGCGGCAGTCACCTTGTCACACATGAGAATTATGTCTCGCACGACCTGCATGGCCAATAATCATGGACTGGACCTTCCTTGAACTCTCCCGGAGGTTCTCCAGCCATCTTTTCTCATTGAAGGCCGCTCTCAGCCGTCCTGGCCAATGATCCTGCCGCCTTTTGAGCTCAAAGTGCTCAGGTCGTCACTTGAACCCGACCCACGATCTCCAAACTTTGGAATCCATATCTCACTCAAGTGGACTCCAAATTGAGCTCCGTAAAGTGCGTTGGAACCTGTGAAACATCCTCTATACAACTGTAATGTCAGATGATTTTTGCCGAGCAACCTATTTTTGTCACTTTCTGGCACCCTCGTATCCATCACTCTCCCACTTTGTGAGAATAAAAATCACACAAGTCCGCACTGTTCCCTCTGCTGCTGAAAAACATGCGCTGCCAGCGGCTTGGTCAGTAAGTCTACCAACATCATACTTGAAGGAGAGAACTTGATCTGCACCACCTGCTTTGTCACAAGCTCACGGATGAAGTGGTACCACAGGTCGATGTGCTTGATGCGCGCGTGAAACTCGGCGTTCTTCTTCAGAGCAATGACGCTCATGTTGTCACAAAAGATGGTGGTGGCTGTGGTCTGCTACTGTCCAAGGCTTGCTAGCAGCTCACGCAGCCACACGGCTTCCTTTACTGCTTCACTCACGACGATGTACCCTTCTTCGGTGGAGGAGAGGACGAAGCACTCTTGTTTCTTGCTCCTCCAACTGATTGCACCTCCTCTGAGCACAAACACGAACCCACTGGTCGACCTCCTTGTGTCCAGGTCACCTCTCCAATGTGCGTCACTGTAGCCGATGAGGATAGGGCTGTTGTTGCCATTGAAGGTGAGGCAAAGGCTGCTGCTGCTATCGAGGTAGCGCAGCACGCGCTTGACCGCCTACCAATGCGGCATGCCCAGATTCGCACAAAACTTGCTAAGCACTCCCACTGCTTGGCTGATGTGGAGGCGCGTGCCGACTGCTAAGTACATGAGGCTCCAAACTGCTGCTTGGTACGGCACTGATTCCATGCGGCTCCTCTCTTGCATGCCCCGGGGAGTCTGTGTGATGCTCAGCTTTGCTCCCACTTCCAGTGGTGTTTACGGCGTTGCGCGCTCCTGCCATGTTGAAGCGCTTGAAGATGTCCCTCACATACGTGCTGTGCAACAACTCCAAAGTCTGCTGCTGCCGGTCAATGTAGTAACTGAGCTCCCCCATGTCTTTCATGTCAAACCTGGCAGCAAGGGACTGAGTCAGATGCAATGAGAAGATCATCAACATAGAGCAAGATGATGACCTGGCTTGCCCCTTGTGTGTGCCCATAGACCGCATGGTCATCTTCACTACGCACAAAACCAAGACCAGCTAGCTGCTCATCCATCTTGTGGTACCATGCTCGCGGTGCTTGCTTCAGGTCGTAGAGATCCTTCACAAGCTTGCACACTAAGTCCTCCTTTCCTTCCACCACATACCCCTCTGGCTGCTCCATGTACACATCCTCTTCGAGGTCACCATTTAGAAATGCACACGTCACATCCATTTGGTGCACCTCCCTGTCCATAGCAGCAGCAAGAGCGAGGATCGCTCGGATGGATGAGAACTCTACGACAGATTCAAATCTCTCATTGTAATCCACACCCTCAGTCTGTGCATACCCCTTTTTAACCAGCCGTGCTTTGTACCTGAGCACCTTACCATCCGCACCGCGCTTGCGCCTGAAGATCCACCGACACCCAATCACCCGGCTGCCATGTGGAGCTACCTCGAGGGTCAAGGTGCCGTTCTTCATGAGTGCACTGGACTCCTTCTCTGCTGCGGCACGCCTATCAGCTGCCTCAGTGCTGCGCATGGCTTCGGTGAAGGTTGCTGGGTGATCAGTGACGGTGAGGAAGAGGAGCTCGAGGTTAGAAGACTTCGTTGGTGGTGGAGTGGTGCACAGGTTCAGCCGCTCCCCTTGTTGCGTCTGCTTCTTTGCGAGCCTCTCGGACCGCCGTAGCTGCTCTCCACTGTCGTTTGTACCTTTGTTGATGCGTGTGGACCATTGATGCAGCTGCTGTACATTGCTTTGTTGCTCTTCCTCATCACATTCAGCTACTGGCTCCTTCTCCTTCTCAGTTCCCTCTACCTCCTTGTTGATGCCGTTATCACCGCCATCTTCCACACCACCCTCTTCTCCTACCGGCTCTTCTCCCACCTTGAGTACAAGTGCGGGAGTAAGTGGGACTGTAGGCAAAGGGCTCCAACTCCAGCCCTTCACGTCTGCTTGAAAGACCATGTCATGGCTGCAGATGATCTTGCGTGCACCGAGGTTGTAGAGGCGGTACCCCATGGTGTTGTAGCCAAGGAAGGCAGCCTTCACCAACTTTACATCTAGCTTGTTACGGCTGCCGGCAGGCACGAGCACAAATGCGCCAGACCCAAATACTTTCAGTTGCGTCACTGTTGGCTTGCGCCCTGCCCATGCCTCCTCTAGTGTCATCAGCGGCACGACGCGCGTAGGGCTCCGGTTTTTCAGGTACACGACGGTGTTGACCGCTTCTGCCCAAAAGGTTGGCGGGAGCTCCGCGTCTTGCAGCATGCTGCAAACACGCTCCATGAGCGTGCGGTTTGCACGTTCAGGCACGCCGTTCAACTAGGGTATTCCAGGTGGAGTGACCTCCCGCCTGATCCCGTGACGCTTGAGGAAGGTACGAAAGTCGTTGGAGAGGTACTCTCCTCCACCGTCAGTGCGATGCACCTTCAACCGCCTGCCACTCTCAGTCTGTGTAGCAGCAATCCACACCTTAAAAGTATCAAAGCACTCATCCTTTCCATCTAGCAAGAATACCCACGTCTTCCTCGACTTGTCATCAATGAATGTGACAAAGTACAACTTGCGGGACGAGGACTGTGATGGCATGGGACCGCACAAATCAGAGTGAACGAGTGCGACAAGCTCAGCCGTCCTCTTCCCTTCCCTGGTGAAAGGATAGTAGGCTTGTTTCCCTTCAATGCAGCTCTCACAAGCCGATACACCAGGCTGCTTCACCCCCTTGAGCTCCAGGCCGCCTACCATCTGCTGCATGGAGAGATGGCGCCAATGCCGAGGTGACCAAGCCGGCGGTACCACAGGCCGATGTCGTGATTTCTCTCTCCCGCCGTCAACGCTCAGTTGGCTTCCTTCTCCGAAGCCACATAGAGATGGTAGAGACCGTCCTCCTTGTTCGCTTTTGCAAGCACACAGCCTGTATTGGCAGAGATATTACAGCCACCATTCTCAAAGCGAACCTGCATGCCTTCGAAGACAAGAGATGAGACAGAGAGGAGGTCAACTGCCAGCCCCGGAACATGGAGCACCCCCTTCACACAATCATCGAGGACTAAAACTGCCAAAGTACCCTCGGCTGGCCCGGTGCATATTCGAAGAGTAACTTACCAAGGTTACCGTTCACGGGCAACAAAAACGACGGATAGCTGGTCGCACGCTGTCACCGACCAACGGTCAGGACCCAGCGTGGCCTGATCCCCGCTGTGCGACACCGACAAGGTGCCCAAGACCACGTCCACACGAGCACAACTACTCTCCGCCTCACCATGCTCCACAAATACGGGCGTAGGCTACTCAAGACAAACAAGCAAGAACCGTGCGGAACCACAAAGTGGTTCTGCATCCTGAAGCGCCATCACGAGTGATTTGGTGGTTGAGGTTGTTCGCCTCACACTGCTCACCATAGACGGCTAGCCTAGGATCTTTAGCTGGAAGTAGATAGGGTCAATCCTAGTGTCTGTATTCTCTGCCTCATCATCAATCTATCAATAATCCTCTGCCTACACCTCATCGCTTCTACCCTCAAGCATTCGCCTCCGCTCTGATCTCACGCCCACCTCTTGTCATTGAGCGCTTCCATCGGCCCATTTGCCATCACATCACTTAGTTTCAGCTCTTGAGGCCTTGCCCCTGCTTGGATCTCCAGTCACTCCCTCACGGCACTCTTCTGATCATTGCCAGAGTGTTCTTGACTGTTCAGATTCGTCCCAACTCTAGCTTTGCCGTCATCATGGCCCTAATCCTCTCCATTGTTCTGTGACAACCTGTCCGCCCCTCAGCAGTGAGGCCTTGTCACATTCACCATCCTCCTGTGCTCGTGCCCTTGGCACCCCACCCAGGCCATGCTTGTTCCTCTGTTCACAATCATCTTTCCAGTCCATTTCCATCTATTGCCCTTCCTGCTTCAAGTCTGCTCGGGCCGTCTCCCTTTGCTTACACTCAAGGCCGTCCGGCCCTTGCTCTACCTTGCATATCTACCACTGTCATGCTGACCATCCAGTTCACTCTACATTGNATCATTGCCAGAGTGTTCTTGACTGTTCAGATTCGTCCCAACTCTAGCTTTTCCGTCATCATGGCCTTAATCCTCTCCATTGTTCTGTGACAACCTGTCCGCCCCTCAGCAGTGAGGCCTCGTCACATTCACCATCCTCCTGTGCTCGTGCCCTTGGCACCCCACCCAGGCCATGCTTGTTCCTCTGTTCACAATCATCTTTCCAGTCCATTTCCATCTATTGCCCTTCCTGCTTCAAGTCTGCTCGGGCCGTCTCCCTTTGCTTACACTCAAGGCCGTCCGGCCCTCGCTCTATCTTGCATATCTACCACTGTCATGCTGACCATCCAGTTCACTCTACATTGGTACTCTCCCGTTCCTCATTGCAAAGAGACTTCTCATGACTTCATCTTTGCCCGGATTCGGTTCGATGGAATGGTCGATGCTGCATTGAGATGGCAAGGTTTTCGGGTTTTTTTTGGGGAAGACGTCCGCAAACTCTTGAATGAGAGGTGTGAACTCCTCAGGAACCCTTGCAAACTTTGTTGATGTCGATGAGGCCGATGAGGCTGATGGTGCTGATGAGGCCGATGAGTCAGTTGCGGCCACTTCCACTTCCTCCATTGGCTCGAGATGTACGAGCCACGTACGAGCCCCTTGTCGCATGTTGAGCGGTATCGGCTGCACAGGTTGTCGTCTTTGCGGTTTCCTCTGCTACATCCACCTATACTGCTCCCATTGTCATCTTCCATCCCACGCCTTGAAGTTTTCCCTTGACACCTTTGACTTCCATGTAGACATCGCAACCGTTTCATTCAATCTACGGGTTGTGCTGGTAAAGGAAATCACATCCAAGAATGATTTCTTGATGACTCATTCGACATGACCTCCAGACTGTTACATCCCAAAAATGTCCAACTTGCAGTTGTAGTGGTTCCTGGAGCCTCCGTATCCACAATCTCGTCCGCAGTTTTTCCTTCAAAAAGCCCTGGTTTGGTCTGCAAACCTAGCTTCCGAACCATGTCGTTGCTTATGAAACTGTGAGAGGCTCCTCCATCCATTCGTCCAGGTACCATTTGCAAATCTTGCTACCTCGCGGTTGCACTTTAAGCAGTATCGTCGGTTGATCGTCCTCGTGCCCCTCGTCAAACTTAGAGATCTCATAAGCCCTCTGTGGCATTGTGAGCCATTGAGATTGGCAATCGTTTGACGCATATCACTCCTCTCGGACAAGGATCGTGTCTTTCACTCCTTCCCCTTGTCATTTCCCAACTCATTTTTCAGTTACTTCTTCCCCTTTTTGGCCTGCTACTTGCTTTGGCAGTCCTGGACAATGTACCAAACCTTTCCGTAGTTGTAGAAGGTGCGCGTGTATTTTTGGTCTACAGCGTCCACTTCCATTGGAGTCGAGGAGTCCCCTGACTAACGTTTTCCGTTTCTACAATGAATGTGGTTGGGAGGTCGCCAGCCGTAGGATTCCTGGATCGAAGCGTTGTAGTCGCTGCTGTCGATTCTTTCTGCTGCTGCAATTATTTTGGATGCCAGAACTGGTGATTGCTCGCCGGATGCCCCGTTTGAGGCCATTGTTGTAGTGAAAACAAAGTTCGTCGGGGGCGATGTCTGCACCAGTGATGATCTCGCGGGATCTCCGAATGTACACTGCCGCCGTGGACTACTGACTGAGACGCAGGATTTTATACCAAGCGTCAGACTTTTCGTTCAGCCGTCCAAAATGTGCAAGCTCATGCTAGAATTTGCTCCAGTTGGCTGGTGGTGTCAGCGTGTCTTGCCATTGCGGGTTGATCTACTCCAAGGGTAGAACGATTTTGGTTGACAATGCGAGACGGGTTCCACCGGCTGTGGAGAAGGCCCACCGGTAACCTGTTTCTTTTGGAAGTTTTTTAGGTC
>SZWC01031324.1:1846-16948 GCA_023375785.1 Penium margaritaceum | reverse complement strand
TGAACATAACACACACACACACACACACACACACACACACACACACACACACACACACATGAGAGGCTACAATGAGCAGTTACCTTTCAAGTCCTGCTTACGCGCAGCACAAAGCAGAGGGCCTGCGAGATCGGCAGATTCCTGTAGACGCCTTCCTCCAACTCCCCCCAACCCTCCTCCGCCTCCTGGTCGTCTTCCTCCTCTTCCTCTCACACCCCCTCCAATTCCCCTCCCCCCTCCTTGACCCCGTTGCGCCCAGTCCCTTGCTGCCGAAGCTGAAGGTATGGTCGGAGCTGCTGGAAGCAAAGAGAGGAAGAGTGGCAAAGACGACGGGCCACACATGCTCTCCACCTCCCGGCGTCTCTAGTAGTGAAACGAACAGTGGAGAATGGAGCATCAGAGGGAGGGACTTGCGAAGCTACCTTCCCACTCAAGCTGCTGCGCACAGAGACGGCCTCCCGCTCTCCACGGGAACTTGCCGCTGTCGTCGAAACTCTATCACTTCTGACACCAGCAGCCAAAGCTCGAAGGGCCCACGGACTTGGCCACAGTTCGACTTGTGGCGTCAGGGTGACGCGATGTAACTGGCAAGTGAGTCGACTGCGGCGATGCCCGGCTTGCGTTTCGCTAAGGTTCCGTTAGCCATGCCACGATTTACGAAATCGCTCGACTATTTGGGAGGCATCCGCTCAAATGTACGGATCCGCGTCGACGGAAGTCGACATTTTCGTACGAATCGTTTGGCTCGCATGACCTCGTAAACAATTATTTTCCGGTCAATCAGTCCGCTGCCTGTGGCATTTTTTACGTGTGCTTTGTGTCTCGGCGGCATTCTATTCGTCCTCTTGCGCTGTTGTTCGCTTCCTAGTGCAACATGCTCCCCTAGAAGTATCATTGCCAGCCATTCCAACCTCGGTGCAAACGGCTTCAAAGCATCGGTTGCGACAGGAATTGACAAAGTATCGTTTCGTGTTCGTTCTACTGAAATATTGTAGAGGGCATTCACCATGCAATGAAAAATCTACCCGCATCCTACCTGGCGAGAGCATACCTGCACCAAAACGATGTGGAGGGCTGTTCGATTGGACGTTTACAAGACTTTGTCCAAACAGCCTATCGAATCGGGGACCGTTCAGCTGCGCGGATTCCTCTCACGTAGTCGTCCGATTTCGTCAATACTGGCAGCCAACCGCACCCAAAATATTGACCGGCGCGAATGAAACCGGCTTTTGGCAATGATACCCCTCGCGACTAAATAGCGTCTAGCATTGACAGCTTTACGTCTATGGCCCGCGGCTTGGGGATGTATTTCGAGTCGTCACCCATGGCAGCGAGCAGCCCGAATTCGCGGCGCCGGGAGGGCAATATCGCCCTTCTAACGCGCCGTGGCCCTCAAGCGTAGCTGAATTACTGGAAATTCCCTAAATACCATGCAACAGAGTTTTCCATGGCTCCAGTTCCTGCATCAGTAAAATATCTCCCGTGCTTTCCGATTTTAGAAATCAGAAATCCACGTCATCCAGTTTCTTTCTCGTACAGAAACAGATTATTTTTGTGATCAATATATGCCACGAGGGGCATATAATACATCATCATGTATCCCACAGCATAAGGGATTTTCATGACAGCTTACATCACAAGCTTGTGATGAAAATCCCTTATGCTGTGATGTGGTTTATATGGAAATATGAATTCTTTCCAACAATATAGATCATTAAACATAGGTTTTCATTGCATAAATCATATTATGTCTGAACACTTCAAATGAAGCCTGCTAGAAAATGACAAGAAATCAAAATAGTTAGCATGTTAGGACATTTTTGTGGAGGGAATTGAAACAATCACATATTACATAATTAATTAAGTAATTGACATCTTAAAAGAAGCACATGAGAACGTTTCATGAAAAACCAAGCAAGGTGATTTAAGGTTTAACATATGAAAGTCATCATAGTGTACAATACACGTTCATAATGGGAAAATTTTATTGATGTTCCTCTGAATAATGGAGGATGTCGCACAAACAAGAAATTTGGTTAAAATTTCTCACTTAACTATTCTATACTTTTTTAATGATAAGGTAGTATTCCATGTTTCCTGTTCAAGTGCTTTCCTCATATCTTTTTCTAGATTTACTCTTCATTTATACTTTCCAAAGATTCCATCATGTGATGGATGTCTTTCCGACAGGATGATATTTTCCCAAGTTATACCAAATTTCTTCCCTTAAACAATAATCTACACTTCCCTTCTAAAATTCCCTCATGGTACGTTCTTAGGCGACACTACACATGCAACGATAAGTTGGCACCATTTATGTTAACAAAGATTTGCATGCACCTTTTTTGTTTTCCACCAATAAACATGCACCATCTGTGTATTTTTTGCTTCAATAGCCCTAAAGGAGAGCTATCTTAGGGGCCTAATTCATCTAGCACATGAAAAGGTGAAAATATGAACAATCGCCTCACCACTGAGATTTTCCATCAACAATTGTATTGGGAAGTGAAAGAACTGGAGATCATAGACATTTTCGCAAAAAACTATTCGATATCACATACAACATATTATTTCTTTCATACTATACAAGGATTTTTCATCCAAGCTTTTCTGTTCTATAGTCATGTAGATGTTTTGTGAATTGATTTTTGTGTTGAAATTCACTTTTTGATACACTCCATTGCCGATTGTGTGAATTTTGTTTGATTAACCATAACTCCAAAGGTGAGGGGGGAAATGGCAAAGTTCAAAGATGGCTCCACACATGAGCATGCCAACAAGGTTTACATACGCCAAGCATCAGCATTTTGCAACATGAATCAAGTGTGGAGGGCTTGAATCCATCCCCAATCACAATATGTGCCTCATTCTTCCCTTCATGTCAAGTGGATAATGGGGCGACGGAATAGTCCTAACATAGGCAGAGGTTCAAAATCAACCACTAGTGGGAATCTAGAGTAGAGGTGGAAAACACTCTAGTAATTGTGAATTCATAGTAATGGAGAGATGTGAAGATTTTTCTGTAATTTTTGCGTATGATCTTTCGTCTTATTCTTCATTGCTTTTGTCGTGGAGATGGCACCTAGACTCTACCATTTTTGGTATAAAATTTACAAAAATGCTATTGTTCCACATTGGATAACCACACTGTTGGAGGTACCCCAAGGGGTTATTCAGAAAGGGGGACCAACTAAAACCAAACATAGTCAGAATGTCAAAACACTTTAAAGAAGGTGATGAATTGGGTGTGATTTTACCATCAGTTGGGCCCATTTTTTTATGATAAAATTTAATGGAGGAAACTTGATAACCGTTTGGATAAGGAGAAGGATTTCATATTTTGGTCCGACCTTAGCAGGCCATGATTTAGTTTTCATCAAATTGAAACTTGGCGATGTTTTCATGAAGAAGACATGACGTTCACCATGGTAAGCTGTTCACAGAATGTTGAGGGAAGCTTGTGATGTAAGCTTGTTGTTACATTTAGAGTTCATCAAGCACAAGGTTTTATTTCTTGATTCGGAAAGGGGCACTTACATTAGTATATATTCGAAATTGTGACGCCATCCGTTTTTCAAACCTAGAAAGTGACAAGGGCACAATGCGACAAAACTTATTGTGTGCGTGTGACATTACAAAGGCGTATTTGACTTGATCAACTGGTCTTGTGTCTTCAATAACTGTTTTTCCAAAATAGATATAATTGTACTTCTACAAATAGAAATTTTAATAGATTGTATCAAAACAAGAAGAAAACATGGAAATTTTGAAGGGCATCTTCTCATTTTTTCTTGTTGACGCTCAATTCTCTATTGTGAAAAAAATGAGGCTAACTTTCCATTATTTCAACTTAAATTACGTAGACATGATTGCCAGATTAACAATACACATTGAACCCACTGTGGTCCACATACCATTCTTCATCAAAACAATTGACACAACAAAGTTACTCTCCATAAGAATTCTGTCACTTACGTAATCTATCTATCATGTGATTAGTTTCTAGAAGAATATCTACAACGACATCCAAATTTTGGTTTGTTAGAAGCCGTAGTTTCAAAAGATGGATCACCAGGAGCCACACGTTTAAGATATAAACCTCCATATGCTCCTTCAACTACGTGTCAAAACATCTATTATGTCATATGTCGTATGTCAAGTCATTTATTTGTAACATCAAAATTTGTTGGATTGTGGCAAAACCGTTCTTAATGTCACCAACCCAATAAATCAAGTCAAACACCCCCTTCTAATGTCACACGCACACTTATAAGTTTTATTCCATTGTGCCCCTGACAATTTTTAGGTTTGACAAACGAATGGTGTCATAATTTGCGAATATCTACTAATGTAAGTGCCCCTTTCCCAACAAAGGAAAGAATCCTTGTGCTTGACCAAATTTAAATAAAACAACAAAATGCGATGAAAATCCCTTACTTTATGGGATACATGATGATGTGTTATAAACACCTCGTGGCATATAGTGATCACACAAAGAATCCATGGCTTTACAAGACAATACCACATAACGTGGATTTTTATCTCCCAATCAGACAACATGGTAAATATTAATCAGATTCTATTTTCAAGGCAAGGAAAACAATCCTTGTCAAGTGGTGTGGCATTCAAGGAATTTCCCGTAATTCAGTTGCACCGAAAGGCCAAGGCACATTGAAGGCGCCATTTTTTGCGAGCGCCTTGAGATCATGGCCCTCGCGGCGCCGCGAATTTTGGCCGCTCGAGGTCAAGAGTCAAGAATTGAAAAACATTGCCAAACCGCGGTTCGTAGGCATAAGGACCTCGACTCGCATTTCTAATTGCAGACTCTCAAGTGACTGGGAGAACGTATAACCGCAGTGAAGTCCTCATCCATGTCATAGTACCCCGACCAAGTATAGAAATGCGTCTCCTAACTATGATGACTTCAACCGTGTCAGCAGTCGCAATGGGCTCACGTCAAAGTCCTCAGAGACGTGGATAAGATCTTTTGTTAGAGAAATCCAACTCTGCAAACCAAGCAAGAAATAGAAGAAAAAACAAGGGCAGCTGGAATTGTGAACCTGATGGTTTGCAATAAAGTCCTCGTTGCAAAGAACACCCTTTAAGAATAGAAGAAAACAACTCTACACTATTGTTCAACGGTCAGAAAGCAACCGCATGGGCCGCGCCAAGCGACCTTGTAAAAACTTTTTTTTTTATCATTTCAATAACTAGTAGTAAAAATGTCTCGGCGAATACATGAAAACATTTTTTCAAGCATTCCATTCATATGTTATTAAAAAAATTATATCATAATTTTTATTTACAAACATTCAAGAACATGTTTGTCCGTTATATATTCATTCCCCATTTATTCACTTTTCAATGTCATCATCTTGATTTTAACCTTTGTACAATTTGATTGAGTCAATTTCATTTGTAACTAATTTGATTATTTAAATCTTGATTTTTTATGTACAGAAACCAAACACAATCTATACAAACCATGAATGTCGATTCATATATGTAGTACATGTTGTTATGCATGAAATGACTAAAAGTATTGTAGGTATGTATAGGCATACTTATAGATACCTTGTTTTGAAACCAATGCACACAATAGGTATAGAAATTCAAAGATTTAATATACCTATTTCTCTCATTCCAATGCAGTTTTCTACTTGTTTTCGAACATGGATGTTTCAAATTGTGTTTTTTGTTTTGCTCAATGACCTTAACATGGTCATTTAGTCAAAGACTATTGTTGAGCTCAATTGTAATTGTGCCTAACGCGGCCCATGTTGTTGTTTTCTGTTTGTTGAACGATAGTGTATAGTTCTTTTCTTCTGCTCGTGTTGGGTATTATTTACGATGAGTTTATTGCTAAGTGTCATGTTTGTAGGTCCAACTCTCCTCCTTTTTTGTTTCATTACTCGTCGGGTTTACAGATTTGGATTTATCTAGCAAAACCTCCTATCCATGACTCCGAGGACTTGGCCGTGAACCCATTACAATTGGTGATGCGGTTTAATGTGCCATAGGTAAGACACATGTTTCCACACTTGATCGTGGTACTTTGACATGGATGATGACTTCGCTGGTAGAACCACAATAGGAAATCCTCTGGCATGCAAAGCTTCAGAATGACAAAAAAAGTGAGGAAAGAGACCCAAACGACATGGTCTATACCCGCAAGCGACCAAAGACAACTAAAGATCGCCGTAGATAGATAATTCTTAATGAATTCGGAAAATAATTCAGAAAAGTAAATGGTAGAATATATAAGCACCGAATGCAAGATGGAAAGTGTTTACTCCAAAATGACTAGGATATCCACGATCCCGAATAGTGGACCCTGTCATAACCACTAGCGGAAATTTATGACCCAAATATCCATAGTAGTAAAGATGAAGAATGCCATATCCTCACTAATTGTCGATATTTGAGCTCAGAGAAAATTTCTACTCCATGCCGGTATGGCGTCCATATTTGAAAGCAATGGACATGGGGTGATTAAAATTTGCATTTAAGTCTTGTTGTGCTCATTCCTATATTACGAGTGTCGGTTGTAGAAAACGGTACGCGTTGCAAGAACGCAACTTATGCAAGGTGAAATGACATTGTCTAAAAGTTTCTTCATCAATGTCTAACATGAATAATACCCCAAAAAAAGGCCATTGTATTATATGGGGTCAACCGTCTTGCATGTAGAAATCCATCAGAATCCCTTAATCTTTTATCGATATTCATTCTCAACATAATGCTTTCACACAAAAACCATCCTTGACATAAGCAATTGTAGTCAAAACCAATAGCACCTGCCGTCGAAACCATAGCCATCGTTGTCAGCATCCGCCAGCTTGTCAACGTTGTTTGATATTTTTCCATCTAATGTTTACAATTTTGTCTTTTGCGTAACATTTGATGCATGGACCTTGTGTCGCATGAGTAGAGTGGATGTACAAGGCCGTTCATGTTGCCGGTTCACTTGGGTGAAAAACGGACAACCCCCGCGAACACGTGCCACAATGGCTGGAGGCAAGCCTTTGAGTGTCCTATTCAAGGTGTCAAGGAGTCTTGCATTGGACCATGCTCTTGACCGCTATCCACAACAGGGTCCAATGTTCCGTCATGCTTCTTAGACACCCACGTCGCTTGGGCAATGTGCGCCATGGACAAGGAAGTTTTAACGCCCATGATCCCTGAGAGCGTGGATACATCCTTTATTTACGTGCATCTTTACATACAATGTACCCAATTTGACTGAGATGGTTGTCCAATCAAAGTGGGCAACGTCGCATAAGTGTATGTCATTTGATGTTCCTGAGGTTTCTCTATCGAGTGGACTGACATGCCTACAACTCAATGAACCACGTCTTGTGCCCCAAATCCCATCAACCCAAAACATGCTATATGATGAGCACTTTGAGCATGAGCATCATGCTCGAGTACTCCTCATTTCACCAGAGCAAGCAATAGACACACTCAGGCTATCTTGCAGGAGTCATGTTGCTGGTAAAAGTTGTGTCCCGTCTTCCTCTTTATTTTGTTTTCGTTTTTGTGCTGTTCATTGAAAGTGGACCTCTCAATTTGTTTGTTGTTTGGTGACCTCTGAAGATGAGGCATCCGGGCAAGTCCAAATATTCTGGAAGCCTGAGCAAAGTTTTCTTGCAAGAATGTCATTCCGGGACATGGCGGAGGCATGTGTACGAGTAGACGACTACGCCATCACCAACCGCATGACTATCGGGCGGCTACGCAGTGAAAAGACGTAATTTATTGCACGTTGTGGAAAATTGAAGGAGAAAGGTTGTCCATGGCTTCTTCTTATCCACCTTACCTCAAAGCGAGCTGCCGTCATTGCCTCCAAGTTCGTGGGAGTTCACAATTGTGTCCATGGAGAAGGTAGTGATGATCCTGCAAAGACTATGAAGTGGGTGGCGCAGCACATAGGGTCAACAATGAAGAGGAACCGGACAGTCGATGTGAAGACTTTGTATGTATTGGTGTGTAAATTAATTGGCAAAGCGGTGCACAAGAACATGATGTACTGGGCGAAGTCAAAGGCGTTGGAAAATCTCATCGGCCCAAAAGCCCTATCTTGGAGCGGCTTCCCCATCTATTGTGAGGTTGTAAGGCAATAATTCATGTTTTTGGACTTCTTCTCCTTTACTCCAAAGTGTCTTCGACATACTTCTTAAATTTTCTATGTCATGCATTACAACTTAAGCGTGTTGACCTTTACACACACGCTATGGATGAGGCATCCAAGGACGGCGCCTTCATCCGTGCGTTTTTGGCAAGAAGAGTCGTTGTCTTGGGTTTCCATCGCGCTTTTTGGATCCTGACAATGGACAGCGCCCATCGAAAATTAGGCTGGCTTGCTTGTGACAACGGTCAGAACTAAGCCCTCCTCATCAACCAGTTCTTTGATACCAATGACAACATTGTACCGATGGCGTGGGCGACCATTCAAGGGGAGAATGAGGAAAATTGGAAATGGTTTTTGGAGCATTTGGCAGCCGCGTTTCCCACGACGACTGAAAAGGGTACCGACGTCATCTTCAACAGGGACAAAGGACATCTAAACGTTGTGGAGAAAGAGTTAATTATGGCATCATACGTATTACTGCTTCAACCTACAACAGAACATAAGGCTCAAGTTTGGCAAACAATGTGGCTACTGGATTTGGCGCCTGCACATGCGCTGACACCTACAGAGTATTGGACGTGTGAATAAGAGCTGATTTTCATGAACTTGAGAGTTGTAGTGTACCTTCTCGGAGTAGACAAAGTTGACGGTGTTCAAAAGGAATAGTGGGCCAGACTTTATTGTCTAACCTTTTGGGCGTGGAGGGAAAACTACATCAAATGCGGCTGAGTCTTTGAATGCCCGCATTGTGGAGTGCCAAAAAATATTTCCTTTCTACTACTTTGTGTCCTTGTACACGTGGTTTTAGCACTTGCCTATAGATTGGCACAGATTAAGTCATGCGTTGGACAACTTACGCCCACACCAAAAAGGCACATGCTCAATGGTTGCGTATTTGTTCACGACTACCAAGTGTTGGAGGAAGGTCTGTATCTTGGCAGTGTAACGAGGCAAAGCAACAAGACCCACATGGTGAACGTGCTGGAATGGAATTGCACGTCCATGGTTTGGAAGAAGTGGGGCAAAACCTATGGGCATGCTAGCGCCTTTGGCATCAGCCATGGAGAGCAGTCCAAGCCACTATGTGACGTTGGACTCACATGCATGGCATACACACGCACATTGAACTTCCCCATGCTAGGTGTCAACCTAGTGTCGCTAAACATCAACGAGGGGGTGCAATGGCAGTAGCCGGGCCCTAAATGTGGTAAACTGTGGCTCAAGAGCACACGTTGGGACCATGAGGACCAGCGTCGAAAGAACTACATCTATCTCTTCTACAACCCAAAGGGACACACAATGAAAAATTGTAAGAATGAGCCTGTTGTTGCTTCCGATCCAAAAGCAACTACAGACGCTCTTTGATGCAGACTACAGCGCGTAAAGGAAGTTGTCAAAGTCAAGGCCTATGCTGGGCGGTGGCCTCAAAGCAAGACCCAAGGGGGAAAACAGAGTGCAGCAACTATAGGTGAAGTTGTTCCAACTCAAAATGGTACCCCCTACACCAGCACGGTAGCAACATTGACAGCGGGCACATTAGTAAACATCATTGATTTGCTTTTGGACGACAGCCCAGGTACTAGCGTCTTGGGCATGGGTGTAGGCCTAGGATGGACAAGGCAGGCATGGTGCAAGGTCACAACTACATTTGCAAGCACAGTTGCTGCAACGACCACCGAAAAGCTGCGACAACTACAACGGCACCATGAACTACAACAGTTGTCAATGACGATGCTGAGTACGACCTCAAGGCAGCGGAGTATGACTTTACCCATGAAGAGACTTATGATCCTTAAAGGCACATTTTGAGTGACTCGTAGGAGGAGGAACAGGAGGAAATCGACCATTTTGCTAACCCAGAGCAACAGAGGGAGTGGGAGGAGAGCACTATTTGTGATAAGCAGCAAGCTTGGATTATGGATGGTTGGGAGGAGTGCGCTCAAGGGTGGGATGACGAGCCCGTTGTCTTCTAGATTCTAATTTTCATATTTTGTTTTCCTTTCACTTTACACATTTTCCTGTCCCTCTTTTGTTGCTTTATGTAGGTTCATCATGCAACTATGTCATCTGTGCCCTACAGGTCATGCACATGTGGGACCAGATGGGAGCACACATTCTCACAAGTGACAACAACACCAAGGTCTATTGGCAACCTCAATTGGGACCAGAAAGGAGCACACTAAGCAGAAGACAAGTCTTTACATGGATAATCCTTTCAATGCTAGGACACCACTAAGGTGAGGAGCTGCTCAAGCAAGGAGGGTCAGATTCCACGTGGCGTTGTTGGACGTTTTTTGGGTGAGATGCTGTTACCTTTAAAACCAACAATTTTTTCCATTCGAAGCTTAATTACACACATTTTCCATGAAAACGTCCAGTTCCAACACCCAATCACAGTCTACACAGAATATACACATTTTGACGTGCTTAAATGTTGTACAATAAAGGGGTGCAGTCATTGTGCCATTCATTCTCTTGCAATCAAGTTGAGTTTCCACAATAGTTTACTTTGGAATCCTATTGTTGCTACCAGTGCAAAGTGTGGAGTATGTGACATCGTTCATAGCCGGAGCTACGATGACATACATCCTCATCAGATGGTATGACTGGGCACCAAGGCCAGTTCACATCATCAAAATGTACATGTGTCCATGTCATCATGGAACCTATCCCAAAGGTGATAGACTGTGTCACGAGGGGGGAGATGTCTTCTACGACATGGATGGAAGCGACTAAGAGGTCTCTTCGTCTATCTTGTACACATCCGAGTCAGAAGATGATGAGGAGTTTGTAGACTACTACCCAAATTTCTGTTATGTCACTTGCAACTTGTGTTCTACTTGTGAGATCATGTCGTGGATCTGCTCTTTTCCACATTTAGTCCATCATTGGTTAGTCAGTGGACGCCTAGGTCCCTCCGTCGCAGGATTTGCACATTGAGCACACATTACAGCCACTATGGGACCACATTTCCTAGCCTGTTTGGGTATGGACCACAAAGACTTTTCTAATTCAAGTGGTCGTTCTGTGCTTTCGAATGTTTTCCTTTGTCACACTATTAATGGATGTATGGTTTGTTATTCCATAAAAGCAACAATGATGTTTGTGCCCGCGTCGTGTGCAAGTCCATCTTTTGTAGGTACTATTTCATATATTTACTCATTCTTGGGTGCACTATGCATAGTATTCTAGTTTCATTTGGATTTCTGGTTTGATTTCCTATGAAATTCATAAGGATGTGCCCATGCATATAGTTTCTACAACTCCATCCTTCACACGTAATGTTCCCAAACTAAGGAGAACAATGGTTTTACAACGCATAACATGTTAGATTCATGGATGTTTTGTTCATTTTCTTGAGAGATTAATAATTTTTCACCGGTGCATGCAATGTGTACACCTCCATCATGCAGAGTAGTGTTCTCAATCTTAAGACATCAATGTTTGCACTAAGCTTGTCGTCTTAACAGGTGAGTGCGAACAGTGAGTAGACTGTGAAAAATGATTATCATGTTCAACGATCTATTGGTCTCACAACCTCGCAAGACGCGTTATGACTTCGTCCACGAACGGGTCCATAGACTTCCAAGTTTCCCAAATTCTTGCACAATCTTAAGACTAGGGTGAAGCCATCCGGTGTCCAATCACCCAACACATCACTTTGAGGGTTGGGGCTTCGGCATTGATGAAAATGAGGGTATGGTGCATGTCTCCAGTCCCACGCCTGCTTGATGATCATCCACTATCGCCTTGCTACACTCGGTTCAGGCCATGGGACATCCACAGACCACCCATCATGTGTAGGCACCATGGTAGGGTTAAGGCTCCGTCCCTAAGACATTGAAGCAGTGTGAGATGCCTATGGGGAAGGATTGTGTATGTAATTAAAAGCGAACTACTGCAAACCTGAAACAGGTTGTTAGAATTTACACTCGTGGTTCAAAGTGTCATGTCATCTAGGTTTGTGAAATTTCAAAACAATCACACTCTTCACGCTGACAAAAGATATCAGCATTATAGAAATGTTTCGCGGCACAGACAAGTGGGTGCAATTGGAACGTTTCCAAATAACACATTGACCGGTTTGTCGACCTCCCATCCACATGGAGTGCAAAACGCCCCCCAAAATGGAGGTGTTTATTATTACGTTTCATAGTGGGGGATGGCACACGCAGGAACAGCTAGCTCCTCACCGAAAATCCTTCACTACAACAAGGGGGTCCTTGCTACTCCAGGATCAATTTGTGTGTTCAACAAACATCACGCAAGCAAAAATGTGGAATAGAATCTTGTTAAAAGTACAAAGTACAAGTACAAGATCTGTCCAACAAACAACAACTAAACAGTGCTTAGCTCCAAGTTTTGACGTATGTTTTGGTCCCAAACTAGGGAACAACGCCTTGCTAGGCCATTAAGGTCGTCCACATAAGGGTCTCGGCGCAGCCATCATCTCAAGTAATGGAAGACCTTCAGGATGTCAAGGTGAACTCCTCGCCACACTGGTAGCACTTGCTAGGCTTACTGGGTCGTCAGAGGATTCTCGCTAGTCTTGGCACGGCCACCAAGTTATGGTAGACCGGCCACCAGTAGACATGCCATCCTCCTCCCAAGCTGGCAGGCAGAGCCATGCTTACAGGGGCCTTGGAGGGATATCCAGTCATGAACCTCCACCCATGTTGGCAGGCGAAGCCAGGCTTATAAGGGCCTTGGAGGGATCTCAGTAATGGCCTACACCCGGGCTGGTAGGCAGAGCCAGGCTTACAAGGGTCTTGGAGGGTGGAGATATTGTCAGGCGTTTGAATCTAGAGATGATCCACTAGAGATTAGCCAATGAAGATAAATCACTGAAGATGACTGAGTATGCAAGGGCCGCCGCCTTTTATTCTTGTGGCCCTGGAAAGTTGACTTTCTTGGTTGTGGTTGGACAAGCTTCTTCCTGTGTACGATGAAGTTTCACCGTATCTGTGGTTCTTGCACCACAAGTGACTACGTGGCTTTGTAAGTGCAAGCCATCCCGTATCCGTGATCCCGAGATCCTTTGGTTTGTCATGGACCAGTGAGAGCCGTTGATCAACGTAACCGTAATGCTTGCTGATCAACGGTCCTTTGATATGAACATGAACCGTTTACGTCCGGAATCATGGCTTGAGAAAACTTCCTTTGTAGGGAAGCTTCCTCTCCGTGGAAGCTACCTCTCCGCCTTAGTTGTCTACTGGCTTCAACCTGAACCATAAGGAAGCTTCCTTCCCAAGGAAGCTTCACCAGGTTCCACGGTGTAGCTTCTTCGTAAGCTGAATCAGCCAGAAGCAATGCTGCTGCTCAATTAATTCTACCACATGATCACATGTGGTTCGTGGATCACCGTCACCGTGAAGCTCACACAAGAGCTATCCACACAGGTTGTCCACATGGCGATAAGAGAGAAACGCTGAGTCGTGCCTCCACTTTGTCGGTGTAGGGCGGTCCCCACTTGAGGCCCTCACACTGCTCCATGAGTCAAGTTCAGTTAGGTGTGGTCCCACCGAACCATCAAGCCTGTGTAGGATTGCACATGCCTCTGCTTCAGGAGGCATGTGTTGCCCTCATGCCCATGCTTCCAAACAAGTCTCCTTTCAGTCCCTTATAAGAAATCATTACCAAAGGAAATTTGGGCCTTTCAAGGAGGAAATTCTCAACCAAGCCGCACCTAATAAATTCACGGAAAAACCTGTAAATTCTTCTTTGAGCCTCCAATTGTAGTTTTGTCTCCGCCATGTTGAAGTAGTAGATCAGCCCAGTTATTGCTCACACCAACACTTAGTACTTCTTGCTGATTTAGATTCAAACATGTATGATGTCCATGCTCTTCGCTTCATCCGTTTGCATAAAGCATTGCCTAGACATTTGCCCTGTACTTATCAAATGAAAGTGCCATTTGTCGAGACCGCACCAAAAAACGGGCGATCCCGGATGGTTCTGTTAACAAAAATTGCTTTCTAGCGTGGAGCTCGGTGTGGAAATATGTGAACATTAGGTTCTTGTTGTGCATTACATGGACATGGTTTTTCAATTCCCTGAGCACGTGTTGTAGCAGACATAAAGTTCTCGACCTCTGGATATGGGGTCATGAAAGAGCGGTCTGTGTATATGGCGGATCTATCAAGAATTTGACAAGTATGAAATCACACTCCCAAAACGTTTACCTGAAAAAGAAAACAATCCTAGTAAATCTGCATAAACTAATCAGTATAAGATATAATTCTCATGCATTGCCAATGTATTAAGAGAATAATTTTAAAAAAAAACTAAAATGTAAAATCAAGCAAAAACGATAATGGTTTTGTATTTTTGGGGTATAATGTTTATGTAACGTAATACAAGACAATGAATAATGACAAATTCCAATATCTTGCTCATTTGGAAATGTTAAAAATATTTTCATGGATAAAACCCAAAATAACTTCATGATGGAATTCCTTACAAATGAAACTTTAAACAAAAAACTATGGTTGTGCATACAAGGTCGAGCACAAAGAATAAATCACTTGTTTATAAACTGAAAAATCTAGCAATTCAAGTTTTCCTAAGCATTTAAGTCTAAAAAAACTACATAAACTTTTCCTATGATGTACTACCCACATTCATGATATTATTCATAACCATGTCAGTGAAAACATGCACATCATTACATTTATAAACCAATGTAGATGTATAATGATGTAGAACTTTTGATCTCAATACATATATGTATGTTCACATCAATATCTACATCACTATACATTAGTATCTTTATCAATGTGTACATCTACATCTATACACCAATATCTTAAGCTCTATTAATATTTTCATGCATATCAATATCAATACATATCTCACAACTTGATCGATACATACATTTATCTATATCTATATCGATATCTGTGTCTATATCTATATCTAAACCAATATCTATATCTATATCTATATCTATATCTATATCTATATCTATATCT
>SZWC01031323.1:7945-22725 GCA_023375785.1 Penium margaritaceum | reverse complement strand
CCACCACTCCCTTGGCGACAAGGTCGCGCGTGTAGTGATAGCGGATGTCGATGTGTTTGGTCCGCCTGGAGAGAGTGTCCTTGAACGCGATGTCCATCGCGCTCTGGTTGTCGACGTGGACGACCGTTTGTGGTGCGTGCATCTCAGCGAGCAAGCTGCGTAGCCACTGCGATGTGTTTGGTCCGCCTGGAGAGAGTGTCCTTGAACGCGATGTCCATCGCGCTCCTTTTGTGGTGCGTGCATCTCAGCGAGCAAGCTGCGTAGCCACTGCGTCTCTTTGCACACCTCAGACAGCGCCACGTACTCAGCTTCTGCGGTTGAGATGGAGACACAGTCTTGCTTGCGGCTGGCCCACGACACAGCGCCACCGTTCACAAGGCACACAAAGCCCGAGGTGGACTTCCTATCATCCACGTTGCCTCCAAAATCTGCGTCGGTGTAGCACTTGAGGCGCAAAGGATCTGTTCCTTGAAGGCCGCCGTACTGCAGCCCCATGTGCCGTGTCTTGTTGAGATAGCGCAAAATGCGCTTCACGGCCTGCCAGTGGAGTGGCCCAGGGTTGGCCACGAACCGACTGACTAGCCCCACAGCAAAGGAGATGTCCGGCCGCGTGCCAACCATGGCATACATGATGCTACCCACCGCAGACTGGTATGGCACATCCTGCATTTCGCGGCGCTCGGCTTCCGTGCTGGGGGAGTGGGCGGAGGTGAGATTGTATTTCGTGGGGAGAGGAGTGCTGAGGGGTTTTGCGTCTTCCATGCCATAGCGCCGAAGCACCTCTGAGATGTACTTCGTCTGGTTGAGCTCGATGGTGCCTGCAGCTCGGTTGCGATGTATAGCAATGCCCAAGTAGTACTCGAGCTCGCCCATGTCCTTCATCTGAAACCGCCCATGCAGCTTCTCCTTGAGGGCCTCGAGGGCCTTCATGGAGGTGGAGGCCAGAATCAGGTCATCCACGTACAGCGCTACCAGCAACAGCCCCTGGTCATCCGCACGCACATACACGCTGGGGTCGTTGTGGCAGTGCGAGAAGCCTAGGCCAGCCATGAAGCTATCCATCTCCTTGTACCAGATCCTTGGGGCCTGTTTCAGCCCGTAGAGCGCCTTGATGAGGCGACACACCTGCCCGGGTTTTGCCTTGACACCCTCGGGCACCTCCATTAGTATCTCCTTGTCAAGCTTCCCGTAGAGGAAGGCGGTCTTGACGTCCATCTGGTGGATTTCCATGTTGCGCGCCGCAGCCACAGCCAGCAAGGTGCGGATGGATGGGAAAGACGCGACAGGAGAGTAGGTCTCGTCGTACTCAGACCCTGCTCTCTGCGAGAACCCCTTCGCGACGATCCTTGCCTTGTACTTGTCGATGCTGTTGTCTTGCTTGCGTTTGATGCGTAAGACCCACTTCACGCCCACCACGTGTGCGTTTGGTGGTCTGTCCACCAGCTCCCACGTTCCGTTCTCTTTGATGGAGGCGAGCTCGCTCTCNGCTGCGACTGTATCTCCTGCTGCACGGCTTGCGCCCAATCTGCTGCATCCGGTGCAGCCATGGCCTCCTTGTATGACGTTGGCTCATCTGAATCTGCTGCAACTGCGACGTTCATCTGTTCTGGTTTCTGCAGCATCCAGAAATGGCCGCGCTCACCAGGCTTGTAACGCACCCTAAGAGGGTACCTGCGACCTGGTGCTGGAGCGTTAGCGGGTGGCTGGCGCGGTGCTGCTGGCACAACTGCTGCTGCTGGTGGTGCTACATCTCCCTCCTCTGCTTCTGCCGATGAGGCTGCTGTGTCTGCAACATCAGACATGGGAGAGTAGAGTGATTCTCCCACTGTCACAGTAGAGGAAGGATCGGGAGAAATTGGGTCAGGAAGAATTTCTGCTCCAACCGTCTCGTCAGCTGCTAGTTCTGCTGCCTCTTCACACACGATGTTGGTGCCGATGACGTTGCTCTCATTGAAGACGACATCCCTGGAGATGATGACGTGGCCTGTATCCCTCTCGTAGAGGCGATACGCCTTGCTTGCCACGTCGTAGCCAATCATCAGCATCTGTGCACTCTTCGCGTCCCACTTTTGCCGCTTCTCCTTTGGCACGTGCATGTACGCCAAGCTGCCAAACGCGCGAAGATGACCCACGCTCGGCTTCTTGCCGAACCACGCCTCGTACGGCGTCATCTGCTCCAGGGCCTTGGTTGGACTGCGGTTCTTGATGTAGACCGCAGTGCTCACGGCTTCAGCCCAGAAGTCGTAGGATAGCCGGGCCGCGTGCAGCATGGAGCGCGTCGACTCCACAATGGTACGATTGGCGCGTTCTGCTACACCGTTCTGCTGTGGCGAGTATGGCGCGGTTTGTTGCGCCTTGATGCCAGCTGCTGCGAGGTAGTCTTGGAACTCCTTGCTCAGGTACTCTCCACCGCGGTCGCTGCGCAACGCCTTGATCTTCTTGCCTGATTGGTTCTCCACCATGGCCTTGAACTCCTTGAACCTGTCAAAGCACTGGTCTTTGGAGGAAAGGAAGTATTCAGCAGTGTAACGGCTGAAATCATCAATGAAGGTGAGAAAATACCTAGAGCCTCCAAAGCTCTGGGTCTGCATCGGTCCGCACAAGTCCGTGTGGACCAGCTCCAAGACCTCTTTTGTACGCTCCCCTACTCCAGAGAACGCCTCGCGGTGTTGCTTCCCCTCCAAATATCCGATGCATAACTGCTGCTCAAAGTTAGAGATGGTAGGCAGGTCACGCACCATCTGCTTTGCTTGAAGCTGCTGCAAGGCGCGCATGCCGATGTGGCCGTAGCGCGCATGCCAGATCTCACCATCTGTCGCCTGCACCACTGCTGCAAGACTTTGCTCACGCGGGATCTTGGTCGCCCCCAGCAGGCGGTACATGTCGCCCTCCTTCACCGACTTGGCCAACTCCTCTCCTGTTTCCTTGTTGAGGATGTAGCCATAGTCATCATCAAAGACAACGCGCAGTCCTGTGTTGGTGAGAGAGGACACTGAGAGAAGGTTGAACGCAGCATCAGGCACATACAGCACGCCATGGAAATTCCTACTTCAATGCCACGCGGGGTCTCCAACCACATTTCCACAATCCCAATCCCCTCAGCATACACCACCCGATCATCACCCAAAGCAATCGGCCGGGGAGGAATGGAGAGCAGCTGTGTGAACCACTCCTTGTGGTGCGTCAGACTCTTGGTACACCCCGAGTCCTTGTACCACGCCAGATCCGCCTTTTCCTTCTGCGACATGTCAGACTTTGCCATGAAGAGGCGGTCGCGTACCTCTTTGGCGAAGTTCATGTTGCCAAAATGGTGCACGCTAGTGTGGTTCTACTGCTGCTGCTGCTGCTGGCGTTGCTGTGACTGCTGGTGCTGTTGCTGTGGAGATTACTACTTTTGCTCCTACTGCTGCTGCTGCTGCTCTTTCTGGTCCCTCTTGAACTTGAAGCACTGTTTCTTGTAGTGCCCCTCTTTCTGGCAATAGTGGCACTTGCCCTTCTTCTTGTCTCTCTGCTGCCCGGACTGCTGCTGCTGCTTGTTGCGTGAGCCCATGGCCATGAAAGCTGCTTCACTGCTGCTATCGCCATTGCGCTTTGCCGCATTGCGACGCAATTCTACCTGCACCAGGTGTATGTAGATGAAGTCGAGGTCGAGAGTTGGCTGGCACTCCAGCGTCTCTCGTACCGTGTCGTACCTGGTTGGGAGTCCCCTCAGCAAGAGGAGGATGAAGCGGGTCTCTTCCACAGGATTGCCGGCCGCTCTCGGCTGCTTCGCTAGCTCCTTTGCCCTGTCTAGATACACCTCTATGTCACTCCGCACTTGGCCACGGTCTAGAGTAAACGGCGCCGACAGGCAAACCGCCGACCGCCCTTGGTATTTCAACCAAGGTAGAGATCACCCACGGAGTGGTGTTTCCACACTGAAAGCTTCACTTAGCTTGTCCCAACCGTGGCCGATGAGTGTTCCAAACTCTCACCCAACTGGCAATGCTACACACCAAAGTGTGCACTTGCACTTGTTCTTTACACTCTTTCTTGGTGGCCAACAAGGGATTAGTTTTCTCCCAAGTCTCAAGAGTAAGAGATGATGATACAATCACATGCAAATGACAGGCCTTATATAGTCTCTGGTCAATGCTCCCAGTGGCTCCTTGGAGGGACCCCCCCCAAGGCTACCCTAGACAGTGTCATCTGTTTTGATGACATGGCACCCTCTGTGACCGCCAAGTGGCGCTTGATCCACCTNGGCGCCGACAGGCAAACCGCCGACCGCCCTTGGTATTTCAACCAAGGTAGAGATCACCCACGGAGTGGTGTTTCCACACTGAAAGGTTCACTTAGCTTGTCCCAACCGTGGCCGGAGAGTGTTCCAAACTCTCACCCAACTGGCAATGCTACACACCAAAGTGTGCACTTGCACTTGTTCTTTACACTCTTTCTTGGTGGCCAACAAGGGATTAGTTTTCTCCCAAGTCTCAAGAGTAAGAGATGATGATACAATCACATGCAAATGACAGGCCTTATATAGTCTCTGGTCAATGCTCCCAGTGGCTCCTTGGAGGGACCCCCCCCAAGGCTACCCTAGACAGTGTCATCAGTTTTGATGACATGGCACCCTCTGTGACCGCCAAGTGGCGCTTGATCAACCTTGGACCTTAGAGGCTTCTAGGAAGCTTCCTTGGCCCTTTTTAGTCACAAAGAAAATTTGGTCCTGGGAGGATTCGACCCCGGACCTCTCGCTTGCGAGACGGCACCTTCACCCACTAGGCTATAGGAAGTTATCCTAAGGAGCATGCACCAGGTACACTACCAAGAGTAGACCAAGGGGACTTACTCCACAAAGATGAGTAGTGCATGCCTTGTCTCTCTTAGCCTCTCTTGCATGTCGCTGGGGGACTTGCGCTACAAGCGCAGTGCATACCCAGTCTAAATCTTGCGCTGATTGGACCAGGGGCATACACAGAACATAACACTCTATCCCTTCACCACCCTGCATTTTCAGCGCCATCATCTTTTCCTCCAAAAGCATGAGGAATACAGGATCCTTGCTCTCATACTTCTTGCACAACGTGTCCTACCCCTCCTTTGCAGTAGCCTTGTCACTCACGTACTGAAGATGCGGGTTGGAGATGGTGTTAACAAGCAACCTGTAGGCCTGCCTGTCCTTCTTCTTCCACTCCTCGTACGTCGCCGGTACAGCTGCAAAAGAACCCGCATCAGCTGCACCCTTTTGCGGCGTCTTCCCCGCCACCACCTACGCTGCGGTGATGCCTTTTGCCTGTGGAACTGGAGCCGGCTCGTCGCCGCTCACCACCTCCCACAAGCCCCTCTCCTCCAAAAGGAGGCGGGTACGGATCTTCCAAAACGTGAAGTTGGCACGTCCCTCCAGCCTCTCCAAAGGCTGGGCTGCTGTCACAACGCTAGGTGCTGCCATTTTGAGCCCTGGTGGTGCTCAGCGCTGCCCTTGGATGGCGGCGCTACCCCTGCTTCTGCTGCTGCTTCTGCAAGAAATCTGTCTGACAGAAAATGGACTGTAGGTGCCAGCAGACTGTACATTTTGAAAAACTGAGCCCACCACTGGAAAATTCAGCTTAAAACCTTTCAGATCGACCCATAAAACAGGGTATGCTTCTGCTCCTACTCCAACTCAGACCAGCCAGTTTGTAAACGGCGTTTCTCCCAAACGAATCAATGGAATGCAAATATTTTTGCACCAATAGAAAGCTTAGGAAAAATACTACAATTCGCATGTGCCACGTTTTAAATTTGACAAAGAAATGAGAGAGTTATGGTCATCACAAGGCGACAGTCTTACTCATAGAGAAGAGTGTAGCCCTGGCCAACCTTGTTTTGAGCATAACTCTCAATCCGACTGTTAGATCTTTGCAATTTTGGGCTCGTTTGAAAGCTTGTCTCTTGAACTTGACGATCCCGTGGTCAATTTTCAAATCTGGTGAAGGTTTCACCCCAACCCGTCATTCTCAAAGTGACGGCCTGTGCTCGCTGGAAGTGGCAAAACTTGGCTCTAATACCAAATGTTGGAACTTGTGGAGAGAGGGAGCCTTGGAGCAGCGAGCATGTGTGATTGGAAGGAAATGACTTGTGCTGAAGAATGGTTGTTCAATCACTCAAAATGATGGAGTACATATAGAGCTAGAGCTTGGGTAAGTCAGCCCTCTCACAAGCCACACCACTTAGCCATGGAGGCTAAGGCTGACACACTAGAGTCCATAATCTCACACAAGGGAGGAAATCAGCCTAGCAATCAGGCTGACCACTCACACACGACCTAGAGAGTTAGAGAATGCTCTCATGGCGCACTCCTAGTGGTCACATAACCCACAAACCCATGGAGAATCGCCATGTGTCCATGGCTAGCACACAAGGATCTCACCTCACCTAAAAAGTAAGGAGAGGTACCTTTATCCTAGTCAGCACACTCTGACAAGGCAATCCTAAGACCAAGGACCTTTTTGGATATTTCTCCCATCAGGTCTTGATCCTGGACCTCTTGCCTTTTTCTTTTCTCAGGCTAAGGCATGGAGCCATCACCCATGCCCACCCAGACATCGACGGTCCATGACCCCCGAAACTTCGAAAATTCATATCTCCCAATCCGACCGTTGGATCGGTCTCAAACTTAAGCCGTAGACATTTTGCCACCTGATCTTTCCAATGGAGAAGTTGGATTGGCGATCGGAGCAGGCATCTGGTACTATCCTGGAACTTGCTCCTGTGGACCTGAAACTGAGCCAGATGGCTCCTTTCCCAACACGACTTGGCGTCTTGTGGGTTTGAATCCCAATCTCCGTCTCTGAAGCCGATGATATTGTTGTTGTTGCTGTTGTATGTGATGTTAATCTTGATGGTTCTTGCAAGGTAGCGGAAGATCCACTTCACTACCTCCTGGTGTTCAGGCCCAGGACCTGCTATGTGCTGGCTCACAATGCTAACATACTGTGCGAGATCCGGCCACGTTGCCACTATCAGGTACATGAGACTGCCGACGGTGCTTTGGTACTTCTGCCGTTCAGCTGCATCCGCTTTTCCATTGAAGCTCACGAGGTACAACCACGTCTCCAATGGCGTACCGATGGATGTTACCCCTGCCATGCCAAATCACTACAAAACATCCTTGATGTAGGGGCTCTTCTACAGCAAGAGAGAGCCTGATTTCCGCTCACGCGTGATCTCGATACTGAGGAGTTATGATGCCTCCATAAGATCAAACATATGGAAGTGCTCCTACATGGCCTCCTTGAACTCGTGTAGTACAGACATGCAGTTAGAGAGGAGGAGCATGTCATCCACATTCAGGATGATGAAGAAGACCTTATACTCATGCTGCCAACAATAGACATTGTAGTCACACTCGCTGCACTCGAACCGCATGCACTATAATGCCGCATCCAACTTCTGGTTCCAAGCAAACGACGCTTGCTTGAGACCGTATAGTGACTTCTGCAGCTTGTAAACCAGGTGCTTTTGGCCATCCATGATGAATTCCTCCGGGTGCTCCATGTAGATTTCCTCTAAGTCACCGTCCAAAAATGCCGTCTTCACATCCATGTAATGAATCTCAAAGTCCTCACTTGCTACATATGAGAGGAGCGTGCGCATAGAGACAAACTTTGCAATAGGAGCAAAGATTTTGCGAGTAAACAATGCCTTCCCTCTGCGAGTAGCCCTTGGGACCTAGCCTTGCCTTGTTCTTTTCGAGGTTGCCATCTACGTCCCTCTTCTTCTCAACCACCCACTTGTACTTTATTACCTTGCGTCTAGGTGGACGCTAACTCACCCACCTCCGACATATCGTTACCAAGTTGTGACTGTATCTTGTGCTGTATTGCTTGGGCCCAATGTGCTGCATCTTTTGCATCCATGGCCTCCTTGTACAACGTCGGCTCATCAGAGTCTCCTACAACTGCAACATTCATCAAGTCTGGATTTAGGAGCATCGAGAAATGCCCGCGCTCACCAGGCTTGTCGCTCATCCTGGGAGGGTACCTTTGATCTGGTGCTGAAGCGTTACCAGGCGGCAAGCATGATGCTGCTGGCACAACTGCTCCTGTTGATGGTGGCGCATCTTTCTTCTTCTTTCGATAATGCCACTGTATCTGCTGGATCAGACATGGGAGAGTAGACTGGATCTCCCATTGTCAGAGTGGAGGAAGGATCACAAGAGACAAGGTCAGGGAGGATATATGCTTCGACTGCTTCGTTCGTAGTAGCTTCTGCTGCCTCTTTGCACACAATGTTGGCATCGATGACGTTGCTCTCATTGGCGACGACATCCGTAAAGATGATGACGTGACCTGTATCCCTCTTGTAGAGGCGATACGCCTTGCTTGCCATGTTGTAGCTTATCATCAGTATCTGTGTACTCTTTGCGTCTCATTTTTGCCGCTTATCGTCGTGCACGTACATGTGCGCCAGGTTGTCAAATGCTCGGAGATGATCCACGCTCGGTTTCTTGCTGAACCACGCCTCGTACGGCATCATTTGCTCCAACGCCTTAGTTAGACTGTGGTTCTTGATGTAGACCGCAGTGCTCACGGCTTCAGCCCAGAACTCGTAGGTCAGCCGAGCCGCGTGCAGCATGGAGGGTGCTGAATCCACAATGGTACGGTTGGCGCGTTCTGCTACACCATTCAACTGCGGCGAGTACGGCGCGGTACGCAGTGCCTTGATGCCAGCTGCTGCGAGGTAGTCTTAGAACTCCTAGCTCAGGTACTCTCCACAACGGTCGTTGCGCAACGCCTTGATCTTCTCACCAGTCTGGTTCTCTACCATGGCCTTGAACTCCTTGAACGTGTCAAAGAAATGGTCCTTGGAAAGAAGGAAGAACACAGCAGCGTAACGGCTGAAATCATCAATGAAGGTCAGGAAATACCTAGAGCCTCCAAAGCTCTAAGCATGCATCGGTATGCACAAGTCCGTGTGGACCAGCTCCAACACCTTTTTCGCACGCTCCCCTGCTCCAGAGAACGCCTCGCGGTGCTGCTTCCCCTCCAAACAGCCGATGCATAAGTGGTGCTCAAAGTTAGAGATGGTAGGCAGGCCACGCACCATCTGCTTTGCTTGAAGCTGCTGCAAGGCGCGCATGCTAATGTGGCAATAGTGCGCATGCCAGATCTTGCCATCTGTGGCCTGCACCACTGCTGCAAGACTCTGCTTACGTGAGATCTTGGTCGCCCCTAGCAGGCCATACATGTCGCCCTCCTTCACCGACCTGGCCAATCCCTCTCCTGTATCCTTGTTGAGGATGTAACCATAGTCATCATCAAAGACGACGCGCAGTCCTGTGTTTGTAAGAGAGGAGACTGAGAGAAGGTTGAATGTTACATCAGGTACGTACAACACACCATGGAACACTCCTTCTTCAATGCCACGTGGGGTCTCTAACCGCATCTCTACAATCCCAATCCCCTCAGCATACACCACCCGATCATCACCCATAGCGATAGGACGAGGAGGGATGGACAGCAGCTGTGTAACTAACTCCTTGTGATGTGTGAGGCTCTTGGTATATCCTGAGTACTTGTACCATGCGAGATCCGCCTTCTCTACGTGCAACATGTCATACTTCGCCATGAAGAGACGGTCGCGTACCTCCTTGGCCACATTCATGTTACCAAAGTAGCGGACACCATCCTGGTTTTGCTACTACTACTGGTGGTGCTGACGCTGTTGTGACTGCGGCTACTGTTGCTATTGCTTTTGCTGCTGGTACTACGATGACTGCTACTGTTGCTGCTCTTCTGGTCCCTCTTGAGCTTGAAACACTCCTTTTTGTAGTGTCCCTCTTTCTCGTAGTAGTGGCATTTGCCAGTCTTTCTACCTTTCTGCTGCATAGACGGCTGCTACTGTTGCTAGTTACGTGAGCTCGTGGCCACAAAAGCTGGTTCACTATTACTACCCCCATTGCACTTTCTTGCATTGCGACGCAATTCCAACTGCACGAGGTGTGTGTAGATGAAGTCGAGGTCGAGAGTTGGCTTGCACTCTAGCGTCCCTCGCACCGTATCGTAGGTGGTTAGGTGTCCCCACCACAATAGGAGGATGAAGTGCATCTCTTCCACAGGGTTGCCGGCCGCTCTCAACTGCTTTGCCAGCTCCATTCCCCTGTCGAGATACGCCTCCATCTCTTCACCACCTTGCATTTTCAGTGCCTTCATGTTTTCCTCTAAAAGCATAAGGATTATAGGATCCTTGCTCTCATACTTCTTGCACAACGTGTCCCACCCCTCCTTTGCAATAGCCTTGTCACTCACGTACTGAAGATGCGGATTAGAGATGGTGTTGACAAGCAACTCGTAGGGCAACCTGTTCTTCTTCTTCCACTCCTCATACATCGCTGGTACATGTGCACAAGAACCCGCATCAGCTGCACCCTTTTGCGGAGTCTTCCTCGCCACCTCCTGCACTGCGGTGATGCCTTTTGCCTGTGGAACTCGAGCCGGCTCATCGCCGCTCACCACCTCCTACAAGCCACTCTCCTCCAAAAGTAGGCGGGTACGGATTTTCCAAAACGTGAAGTTGACTCGTCCCTCCAGCCTCTCCAAAGGCTGGGCTGCTGTCACAATGCCAATTGTTGCTATCTTGAGCCTTGGTGATGCTCAGCGCTGCCCTTGGATGGCGGCGCTACCCTTGGTTCTGCTACTGGTTTTACAAGAAACATATCTGACAGAAAATGGACTGTAGATACCAGCACACTATGAATTATAAAAAACGAAGCCCACCACTGGAAAATTCAGCTCAAAAACTTTTGGATTGACCCATGAAACAACGTCATCAACAGGGAGTTTACAAAGAGATGCCCTTTTGAAAACAGGGTATGCTTCTGCTCCTACTCCAACTCAGATCAGCCACCTTGTAAATGGCCTTTCTCCCAAATGGATCAATGGAATGCAAATACTTTTGCACTAACGGAAAGTTTAGAACATATACTACTGTTTACATGTGCCATTTTTAAATTTGACAAGGAAACAAGAGAGTTATGGTCATCACAAGGCGATAGTCTTACTCATAGAGAAGAGTGTAGCCCAGGCCGACCTCGTTTTGAGCATGACTCTAAATGAGACTATTGGATTTTTGCGATCTTGGGCTCGTTGGAAAGCTTGTATCTTGAACTTGAAGAGCTTGTGGTCGATTGTCAAATTTGATGAAGGTTTTTCCTCAACCCATCACTTTTAAAGTGACGGCCTGTGCTGGCTGAAAGCGGCAAAACTTGGCTCTGATACCAAATGTTGGAACTAGAGGAGGGAGGGAGCCTTGAAGCAGTGAGCATGTGTGATTGGAAGGGCATCACTTGTTGAACAATCCATCATTTTGAGCAATTGAACAATCAGTGATTGTTCAATCACTCAAAATGATGGAGTACATATAGAGCTAGAGCTTGGGCAAGTCAGCCCTCTCACAAGCTATACCACTTAGCCATGGAGGCTAAGGCTCACACCCTAGAGTACATAATCTTACACAAGGGAGGAAATCACCCTGGCAATCATGCTGACCACTCTCACAACCTAGAGAGCTAGAAAATGCTCCTATGGCACACTCCTAGTAGTTACATATCTTACAATCTCATGGAGAATCGCCATGTGTCCATGGCTAGCACACAAGGATATCACCTCACCTAAAAAGTAAGGAGAGGTACCTTTTCCTAATCAGTACACTCAGACAAGGCAACCCAAGAATCTAGGACCTTTTGGATATTTCTCCCTTTAGGTCTTCCCCCTGGATCTCTTGACGTTTTCTTTTCTCAGGCTAAGGCATGGAGCAATGCCCATGGTCACCCGGATATTGGCGGTCGATGACCCCCTAAACTACGAAAAGTCATATCTCCTAATCCGACTGGTGGATCGGCCTCAAACTTGATTTGTAGACATTTTGCCTCCTGATCTTTCCAATGATGAAGTTGGATTGACGATCCGAGCAGGCATCAGGTACTTTCCTGGAACTCGCTCGTGTGGACCTGAAACTGAGCCAGATGGCTCCTTTCCCAATAGCCACCTAATGTACATGTCGCCTTCCTTCACCGACCTGGCCAACTCCTCTCCCGTTTCCCTGTTGAGGATGGAGCCATAGTCGTCATCAAAGACGATTAGCAGTCTTGTGTTAGTGAGAGAGGACACTGAGAGAAGATTGAATGAAACATTAGGTACATACAACATGCCATGGAACACTCCCTCTTTAATGTCATGCGGGGTTTCCAACCACATCTCCACAATCCCAATCCTCTCACCATAGACCACCTGATCATCACCCAAAGCAATCAAACGGGAGGGATGAAGAGTAGCTGCATAAAGAACTCCTTGTGGTGCGTCAGACTCTTGGTACACCCGGAGTCCTTGTACCTTGCCAGATCACTCTCCTTCTGCAATAGGTCAGACTTTGCCATAAAGGGGCGGTCGCACATCTCCTTGGCCACGTTCATGTTGCTAAAATGGCGCACGCCGATCTGGTTTTGCTGCTGCTGCTGCTGCTGATGTTGCTGTGATTATTGGTGTTGTTGTGGAGATTGCTGCTTTTGCTACTGTTACTACTGCTCTTTCTAGTCCCTCTTGAACTTAAAGCACTCTTTCTTGTAGTGCCCCTTTTTCTGGCAATAGTGGCCCTTGCCTTGCTTCTTCCCTCCATGCTGCCCGGACCGTTGCTGTTGCTAGTTGCCTGAACCCATGGCCATAAAACCTGCTTGACTACTAGTGCTTCCGCCATTGTCCTTTGCTACATTGCGACGTAGTTTTTCTTGCACCAGATGTGTGCAGATGAAGTCCAGGTTGACAGTCGGCTGGCACTCTAACGTCTCTTGCACCGTGTCGTAGCTCGTTCGAAGTCCCTTCAGCAAGAGGAGGACGAAATGTGTGTCTTCCACAAGGTTGCTGGCCGCTTTCAGCTGCTTTGCTAACTCTTTTGCCTTGTCCAAGTACGCCTCCATCCCTTCGCCACCTCGCATTTTCAACGCTATCATCTTCTCCTCCAAAAGCATGAGGAATCAAGGATCCTTGCTCACATACTTCTTGCACAATATGTCCTACCTCTCTTTTACAGTAGCCTTATCACTCAGGTAATGAAGATACGGGTTGGAGATGGTGTTGACAAGCAACCTGTAGGCCTGCATGTCCTTCTTCTTCCACTCCTCATATGCCGCTACTGTAGTTGTACATGAACTTGCATCTACTACACCCTTTAATGGCGTCTTCCTTGCCACCATCTCCAATGTGGTGATGCCTTTTGCCTTTGGAGGCGGAGCACGCTCGTCGCCACTCACCACCTCCCACAAGCCCCTCTCCTTGAGAAGTAGGCGGGTATGGATCTTCCAAAACGTGAAATTGGGGCATCCCTTTAGCCTCTCCAAGGATTGGACTACCGTTACCACATCTGCTGCTGCTATTTTGAGCTTTGGTGATGCTCAGCGCTGCCCTTGAGTGGCGGCGCTACCTCTGCTTGTGCTGTTGCCTCTGGCAAAAATCTGTTTGCCAAAAAATGGATAATAGAGGCCAATAGACTAGGAACTTGGAAAAACGTGACCACACAACTGGAGAATTCAGCTCAAAACCTTTCAGATCAAACCATAAAACAGGGTCATCAACGGGGGATTTTGACTGATGTACCCTTTTGAAAACAGGGTATGCTGCTGCTCCTACTCCAACTCACACCAGTTAGTTTGTAAACAACGTTTCTCCCAAACGTACCAATGGAATGCAAATACTTTTGCACCAATATAAAGCTTACAAAAAACACTTCACTTCCTATGTGTTACTTTTTAAATTTGACAAAGAAACAACAGAGTTATGGTAATCGTAAAGCGATAATCTTATTCACAGAGAAGAGTGTAGCCCTAGCCCACCTCGTTTTGAGCATAACTCTCAATCTGACTCTTGGATTCTCAGGATTATGGGCTTGTTTGAAAGCGTCTCTCTTGAACTTAAAGATGGAGTGGTCGAGCGTCAAATTTAGTGAAGGTTTAACCCTAATCTGTCACTCTCAAAGTGACAGCCTGTGGTGGCTCAAAGCGGAAAATTTTGGCTTTGATATCAAGTGTTGGATCTGGAGGAGAGAGGGAGCCTTCGAGAATTGCCATGTGTCCATGGCTAGCACACAAGGATCTCGCCTCACCTTAAAGGTAAGGAGAGGTACCTTTTTCCTAGTCAGTACACTGACAAGGTAACCCAAGAATCTACGACCTTATTGGATATTTCTCGCTTAGGTCTTGATCCTAGACCTCTTGCTTTTTTCTTTTGTCAGGCTACGGCATGGAGCCATTTCCCATGGTCACCCAGATATCGATAGTCGATAATCCAGAAACATTGAATATTCATATCTCCTAATCCGACCATTGGATCAGCCTGAAACTTGGAGCGTAGACATTTTGCCACGTTATCTTTCCAATGGTAAAATCCGATTGACAATCGATATAGGCATTTCGTAGTTTGCAAAAAACTGTCTTCTATGGACCTCATGTTGGAACTTGAGGAGAGAGGGAGCCTTGGAGCAGCGAGCATGTGTGATTGAAAGGGCGTCACTTGTGCTGAAGAATGGTTGTTCAATCACTCAAAATGATGGAGTACATATAGAGCTAGAGCTTGGGCAAGTCAGCCCTCTCACAAGCCACACCACTTAGCCATGGAGGCTAAGGCTCACACACTAGAGTCCATAATCTCACACAAGGGAGGAAATCAGCCTAGCAATCAGGCTGACCACTCACACACGACCTAGAGAGCTAGAGAATGCTCTCATGGCACACTCCTAGTGGTCACATAACCCACAAACCCATGGAGAAT
>SZWC01031316.1:0-10545 GCA_023375785.1 Penium margaritaceum | reverse complement strand
AATCAGACTTTATCCCCCCCCCCCCTCCCCCTGTGGACAACATTCAAATAAGTAGTGGGGGGTTGTACATGATTCTCCCTGATTCCCCCCTCTCCACAATATCAACAGTGTGTTTGGGAGTGTATGGGGAAATGTATCTGGTAAAAAGTCCTAATAACACACCAATGATCATACACACTATTGTGAGTTATCACTTCATTGATGTCTCTCTCAACCTCATACATTTGCATGTTTTTCTTCACTCCCCTCTCATATGTTGCCCAATACACATGCTCACAAGAATTTAGTTTTTGGGGAAAGTGGGAGGGCCTCAACATCCGCCAGACCCAGCTACCTATCCCCCCACCCCGCCAAGGGTCAAAAGTGTATTGGGGCTGTGTATGTGGGTGTGTATCTGGTGGATGTACCAAAGTGTACATTTTGCGATGTCCCTCTGATGGGGTACGGTGTTTTCTACACAAGCCCCACCCCTCGGTCACCAAGACTTATTGGGGGAGTGTTTGTGGGAGTGTCTCTTGTCTGCATGACTACGAATACACAGATGAAAAGACTTGATGATGTCGCTTATCGCTTCCATGACGTTTCTCTCAACAAAAGACTTCCGCATTTATTTGATCAGTCTCCTTCTATACACTTTCCGTTGGACATGCCCAAAAACATTTCATGATTTTGGGGAGGGGGGAGGGAGATGGCCTCAACACCTGTTGGAATTCACTAATTATCCCCCCTCCTTCAATTTTTCTTGAAGTTTATTAGGGGTTGTTACATGCATTTGAATCTGATGGACATCTTAAACTGTACACATGATTACAATTTCTATTGGGGAATTGTATGTTGCAGAGTATCTGGTGGACATATGTACATTTACAAAAACAGAGATGATAGTGTTAATGATATGGAAACTGTATGAGATCTGTCATTAGCTAATACATTTGTGTGTTCTAGTCAACCCATCCTTCATACACCGTCCAATAAACAGGCCAAGTACATTTTCTTGTCTTTTGGGGGAATGCGGGCCAGCAAAATTGTTGTCATGTCTATGTCTCTTGCAACCTTTCATCCATCATTCTGTCCAATAAAGGAACCGAATGGTTCACCTTTAGTTATTCTTTATTGAGGATCATTATTGAGTCCATTCAATTCCACTATTCTGACATCTCATGTACTTAGGAGTCTGTTGAGGATTTCGGATTGTTGGATCTCAGATCTGACAATCTACATCTAGCTTCATGTTTTCCAAGGATCAACAGGGGATGTGTGCAAAGTGCAATACTAGGAACAGAAAACTTCCTCATCTTTTGTTTTTTTTTTCTAGAATTTTTCTGGAGCAACAGTCAACCTGCCATGCAAGCAGCAGTCAAGCTGCCATTAGAGAATTTTTTTAATGCTAATCAAGTTGTGGCTTGACTGCCATTTGAGCAACACCCAAGCTGTGGCATGAATTGGTCAATTCTCAGTTTTGAATTTTATCTCTTCTTATCTTGTGGTTCTGTAAGTCAGATTAATACATAATAAAAACAACAATAACCATGTTCAGGTTCATGGCATGTCATTTTTTCTTTTACATGAGACTGGCCAGTGAGACAACTTCAAACAACAGGCTCAAGACAATCGATTGCTATTTAACTTCCAGGTTGTTTCTATGGATTCAGACCACAATTTTCCTTGTATTTCCCGTGCTTGAAGTGGAAATACAAGGAATGTATGAAGTGACTTCCAGGAATTTTCTACGTATGTTTCTTTGCGTGTGTACACACCTCATGTTCAGAATATGAAGAGTGAACATTTTTTATGTATTCACCCATGAATTCTCACTCCCCCATCCACCATGTCCCATCTTCTGATGGAGAATCTGTGGTCTGACGTGTCTGACCTTCTCTACTTGTTCACTTCTTCCTTTTGGGTGAATATGAGATTGAGCGAGAGCTTTCTGGTCGCCTAACACTATGTGAGGAGGAATTCAGAGACAATCAACTTTGCGAAGGGAATTGCGCAATTTGTGTTTTTATTTGAACAAGGAAATCATCTGACGAGTCATAGGGCTAGTCTTTAGGTTTCCGACGTACCAAACTGCACGCGATTTGGCCAAGCGTAGCCTAGATTATGCTTGCCGAGATCACACCTGCAACAGAAATGCCTAGCGTGCCGACACACCGTGGCGCCTTTCTTCATGTGCAAAATGCCTTTCCGGAGGTGCAGATCCTTTCCCATGTGATGGAGATGTCTCCTGCACTGTTGCAACATGTCTTGGTCACTTTTTTGTTAATTTTGATGATGGGGTTTGGCAGGGTTTGAAACCTGTTCTCGGACCTGCAGTCAGAATTTTGACTTAGTCCTTGAGTAACAAACTGCGCTACTTAGTCGCAGACTCCAAGCCAGAATGTTGGCTATCCCCCAATAACAACCTGTAGTACTGAATCCAGTGGATCTTATCCACCGGAAGACTAAACAGTCATCCGGTAGATAATCCACCGGAAGTGACTTTGTTAATCACTTCCCGTGAATTTTCCAACAAAAGTCAAATTGAGGCTAACTCCCTGAGCCACCGCGCACATTCCAATTTGGAGAGCTCACATCTCCCTTGTTACTTGTCTGAATCCGTTGATTTAAGTTGCACCAGATTCAGTGGCTTGTCCAATTTCAGGAGCAATCATCCAGTTTGGGTTTGGAGCATCCACAAGCCAATAGATCAAATTGTGAGGATTTTTCATTCTCCGGTGGCTCATTGGCGCCACCCTCGGGGATACGGAGGGAAAGTTTTCAATATGCTCAACCATTTTCCGCCTTCCTCCTCCCACATATCTCCTTCTCCTCATCCCCTTCCTGTTCCTCAAATCCACCCCTCTGCTTCTTGGAACCCCCCTCTCCTTCCTCTCAATTCCCTCCCGTTTCCCCTCTCCCCTTTCCTCATCCCCTCTCTTCATTTCTCCTTACTCCTCTACCTCCTCCTCACTTCTCTTGCCTCTATCGCTTCCTTCCCTTCCTCGTTTTCTCCCCTCCTTTCCTTGATCCTCTCGTCTGCAATCACCCCCTCCCCTTCCTCAATCTCCTCCCCCACCTCTCCCCACTTCTCTCCTCTCCCTCTTCCCTTCCTGCTCACCCCTCCCTTTATCTTCTCTCTGATCTTCTCTTCCATGTTTTCTGATGCCCCTCCTTCTTCCTCCATTTTTTTTATCCTGTACTCCTTTCCCCCAATCTCTTTCTCAGTTCTCCTTACTTGATCGTTCCCACTCCTTCCTCTTCCCCATCCATGTTTCTTACAAAACCCTTTTTCTCACCTCTTCTTCCATTTGCCTGTGGCCTTGCTTGTTTACGTTCATTCCACCTCGCCTTTGCCTCTCATTCTACTATGCTTCACCCTCGCATCCTTGGCAGTCCTGCCCTTGTCTCCCTCCACTCTGGGTGCCAAGTGGCCTCTGTCACATCTCCCCAATGCCGTCTCCTCCTACTCTCCTTCCACGTATCCCGCCTTTGCCACCCAGGTTTCTAGCCTGGTCATTTCTCATGCGGCATCCTGTCCGTTGACTTTGCACCACGCTGTTAGTATTCTCACATACTTGATCTGCGTTACGTCATCGCATTTCCTCGTTTTCTCTCTTCCCCCTCCCACCTCCCACCTCTGCCTCAGCTCTCCTGCTGTTGAAACTTCCACCTCCACTCTTTCCTCCTCCCCTCATGGCCTCATCTCCTCGTCCCCCTCATCCATAACCCTCCCTCTACCCACCTCTCCATCCTCAACCTACTTCCCTCTTCAGTTCTTCGTCCTCCCCGCTTACCCTTATCCCCTCCCATACTTCTCCATTTTCCACACACTCCTCTCCCTCCAACACTCTTACCCCTTTGTCTTACTAAGCCATTTCTTCCTCATTTTCTCCCCTTTCCGCATCCTCCACCCCTCTATCCTCCCCCTCCCCCTCCCCCCACCATCTTCCAACCCACCCACTCTTCTTAGACTGCTCCCTCAATCTCATCCTCCTTTCCTTCCACTACTTTCTCCTGCGGTAAGCCTGGCCCACTTGGTCAAACCCGCGATACTTGAGGTCTCTGGCCCTCAAGTCGTCCTGTCCACTGCCCACAGGCCAGGGACCTCCATTCGAGCTATGTGGAACTAGCTTCGTTAACGAACGACTGAAATACTCTGCACAGAAGGACGTTCAGATTTTACCAAAGTGTTCAGAATAATACCATCATCTAAACCCCGTTTGGTCTTGCAATGCATGTGGAACGTTGAGACCGCCCATCCTTTCTTATATCTTTAGCACTTGTGCTTAAGAAAAACCAACGCAAAGGGCATGTAGAATTCCATGGATGTGTGATCACATCTGTTTAATGGTTTATCAACATGTAAACTTGAAAGGTAAAAACTTTGAACCTCTGAATCAGCATTTCTCAATAGAAATTTTGGAGTATCCATTTATGAAATTTATGCAAAAACCAGTACTATTAGAAGTCCCTCATACATGATGGTTAAAGGGGATCACGTTCTTCCAAAGGTGCCTTTGAGATAGGCTAGCTGAACACTGTGCTACTACTAGAAGGATTTCCCTCAAGGTCATTCAGGAAAACATACTTCAAGCCTATGCTGGTATAAAATCCTTCTCGCTTTCCACAATCCAAGAGACATTGTACGTCCTAAAACACAACAAGAATACATGCCAAATCATGTACCTGTACCTCATCTAGAGGCCCCGGGAAGCTGACCATCGCGGCATATGCCGAAACTGACCTGGTCATCCTGCACTTGTCCAACATCAACTTCATCATCTTTTACCAAATTCAAAGACTTTTCTACATTGTGTGAGGAAAGGTAGGTTTTGTTTTATTGGCAGAGTCATATCTTCTTCCTGGAAGCATCCAAGTAAGCACAGTGTAGATGACGCACATAAATCGATGGACAGAATGGTTAGATGTCCCTAGTTAGTACCACATACATGAGGAATGCCATGACTTTGTACATCAAATGAACCGTGCCCCCAGAGTGAAAAGAGTGAAGATGTTGATTCCCCCCCCTGTTTTTTCAACTGTGACCCTCGTTCCCCCTTGCTAGGAAGAAAATAACCCATCCAGCCCTCGCTCGGAACAATAAGCCTGATATGCCCCTATCTGCGGACGTTAGACCCCATCCGCCCACCTGTTTTCATCATTCTCAAGCAGTGGCACACTTTGTTGCTTGAGCATGGCAAAAACAGGCATGCAAGAGGGTTGCAATTGGGAGGGGTGGGTTTGGGGGGGGGGGGGGATGCCGACATTGACAACGAACGTACCAACGGACGTCCGTCGGTCGGCACTTCTGGCTTCAAACGCCGCCTCTCCTCCCAAACCCGCGTCCGCTTGAGGCCCTTGCAAATGAGGGCCGCGATTGAACGGGTAGCCAGTGGGCTGCGAGGTGGGGGGGTGACTCCACTGAGGATTCCGGCCAACACCCATCTGCCGGAATTCCGGGTGCTCAAAGAATGGGGAGTCGAAAACTCCCCATGTGTGTTGTTCTTCATTTTTTCTAATTTCTTAACCCCGTTTGAGATACTGAAACTGAACACAAACCTACCCCTGATTACAACCGGATTTTCTGGGTTTCATTTTTTGCATGGGCTCCTGCAAGGCCCTGCGGTAGCAGAGCATAACAAGTTCCCTTTCAACGCATGGGGAGTCTCAGACCCCCATGCAAACTCCCCGTAAACCACCACCTGAAAATTCACGAACTCCTAATTTAAATGGTTTGTGATTATTCGGCAAAGAGAATTTACAGAGGCATGTTGAAGCCGCATGTTGCTTTTCGAGAGGGCCAGACTGGTGAAATTCCCCAACTTAAGAGAAATGCCACACCACATTTGAAAGAAATTCCACGACTTTGCAATTTAAATGAGCTGTGCCCCGGTTTGAAACTTTAATGGTCGGATGCCACGACTCTGAAAATCAAATGAACCGTCCGCATGGTCAAGGAATTTATGTGTAATCTGATGCCAATCAGTAGTCGCGATGGGTAGATGGGGGGTAACTTTGCACTGTTACTTCCAATTTCAAGGTAATAGGCATCTTCTTTATTTGGTGTATGTGGTGCGTCAATTGACGGCTATCTTGACATTTGTGGTCTTTCCATTGGAGTCTGGAAATTAGTTCAAAACAATTTAACTTTGGTTTGTTGTGGTTAGGAGTGTTGCGTGATTGGGTACATTGTTTCAAGTTTTCCCATTGTCCATACCTATCCGTCTCATTCTGTTTTTGAATTCCATCAAACCCTCTTCCAAAACATTATTGTTTTGAACAACAGAATGATGCTTACTTGTGAGAGTCATGTGAGCAGAATAGCATCGTTTGGCTAACAGATCGCCAACTACATGGACCCCACCGCCAGACTGTCTGACAGCCCAGTCGCATGCCTTGACTAGGTAACTACAAACCCCTCCCTCGATGGGTTTTATTTTGTTACCAGTTGGGTTGTTCTTTTCAGTTTTTTGGTACACACTAATCCTTGCACTTGAGCATGAAAACCATAGGTAAACCCTACCCATTAATATATCAATCAGAGTAGGGTTACATTTTTGTATGGGTACCACTGGGCCATAAGGTAGCGGGACCCAGCAGATGTCCGCGCAAGAACAAAACATTAGACCGCAGATTTCGAGCTAGGTTAGAGCACAAGTGTAGAGAGTTTGCTTCTAGGTGGAAAAAAATGAAAAAGAAAGGGGTTATTGCTCAATCGCGAGCGATGACCCTTGTTTAGTTCCACTCCAAAAAGGCTACAGAACCGGACGAATAGCGGAGGTATACTACATAACATTTTACACTTCAAAAATTTGAGAAAAACTGCAGCATTCTGTTGTAAAAGTACAAAGTTGTGACATTCTACACATAAAGTTTTAAACCCAGGGGCACGGCACTTTCAAGCCTCAGACTCAGGGCACGGTTCACTTAATTTAAAACGGGGGCATGTGACCAATTGAACCGTTTCAAGAAACCAGAGGAGTACATCGTTGCTTCCTCTAAACCTCAAGCCTTCATTAATCCGCGAGGAGCGAATGAATGCTTTTGTTCCAAGGCATAGTTGAATCAGTTATGTTGTGGAAGTGCAGTGTATCCGCCCCAAGGGGTTTATGGGTACATGTGGTTATCTGCTCCCTGTTTTGTGGATTAAATGAGGAATGCCCTGAGTTTGAGGTTTCAATGAGGAATGCCCGGGTTTGAAGCATTAATGACAGGCAGCCACGAGTTTGTGGATTCTTGGAAGACTGCCCCGCCCCGCCTGAAAACATATGTGTCGTTTAACCCAGGCTAGTAGCCGTCCACGTCATATCCGGTGCATTATTGCATCAGTATTACCAGTTTTATTGAATTCGGCAACAATTTCATGGTCTATTAACTCCAAGCCCATCAACGGCTGTAATGCCGTCGATGGTCTTTCAAAATACCAAACATGAATGTCTTAGAATGAGTTTCGTTAGCATATCAAATGAATGAATGCATTTTCACAATTCTTGGTGCCCATGTTCCAGGTGAAGTTTTCAGATTGGGGGCATTTTACCAATACGACCGGGGTGTACAGTATTTGCACCAATGAAATAACAATAATCATAATGGATGCCAGGAGTCTGCACCAACTTCTTGTCACAAAATGATTTTGACGCAAAGTTTGTGTTGATGCAACGTGACATGCATGCTACATCCTAGTGCTGACGTCTGCTTTTTTCTCTTTGGAGGGTTTTGTGATTGTTCTTTAAGGGGGGAGGGGGGGGGGGGACAAAGTTGGCATGGGGAGGAGCCGCAGTCCGAGACTCCCCATGCATTGAAAGAGCACCACCTGTTTGGCCCCGCACGGGGCCCAGCAGGTGCCCATGCAAAAGTGAACCCCGAATGTGATTCAAGGTCAGGTTTGAATTTGTTTTGCATCGAAGGGGGTGTTGGTGTTGTTGGTGTGTGGGCTTTGGCCTGACACCCTGGTGAGGACAGCGTGGTTTGTTTTGAACCTGGCACGGTGGTTTCAGTCGAGGCTGTGCTGGTCGAGACCCGTGCACCTGGTGTGTCGCACCGGTGAGACGTGGAGACCCAGAGCCCTGAACCTGTGTGTGCGTGAGCTCGTGACGTGTTGCCCGGTGCTTTGGCCAGGGACCTTGCTCTCCGGTCCTTCGTCATGTACCTTGCTCGTTGGTCGAGACCCGGGCGCCCGGAGACGTGTTCCGGTGCCACGAGGAGACCTACCTTGCGTGATACGGACGTGTCCGTCTCGTCGCACTGGTCGTTCTGATTCAAACGGCGCGTCGTTCTGACGCCTGTGCAGAAAGTTACGGCCGGGTGAGTGTTTTCACCCTCGGCGGGCCAAGCTGGCACTTTGCGGAGATTTGTGCAAGGTGTGCCTAGGATACAGCCAAACGCGCCCCTGGATGCGCTGACTACTCACCAGGCCGCCCCAGATATTTAGGTGGTTTTGGCTCATTGTTGTAACTAACTCTGCAAGTACTTTCAGATTCCAGCACTTGTGGTTCACTCTATCTGTGCTCCAACCCTACCCACTACATGCTTTGCCTTGTGACTCGTGCGTCAGCTGGCCAGGCCAGTGCCTCGTCAGTGAACAGCAACTAGGCTAGCAAGCTACGTGGCGTGGGAAGTGTTCAGGAATCTTGGCAGGGGGGAGGGGGGGGGGGGGGTGCCTAGTGAAAAAATGAGAACCTGAAAATGGCATTTTTTCTTTATCGAGATTTTGCAAGGGACCGATGCCCCTATGAGGTGCAATAACGACACAAGACTTGAACCTTTTTTAGGGCATTTTCAGTAGATGTCACACCATGTTCTCAAGTTTTCAAACTAGGGACACTCCTTGTTCAGTGAGCAAATTCAGGGTATTCCTCATTCCATCTACAAAAGTGGGGGCAAAGACCTAATTGTACCCTGGCATCATTGGTCGTGAAGAACCGATGAAAACCATCCCACAGCTCTCATGGGGAGAGCTTATCTCGACACGCACAGGTGAACCGAATGTAGCCAAAACACTGAGTTGCCTTCTCAATTTGCACATGTTTACATGAAGGTTTACTTCTCAAGGCTGTTGCAGACACTCTGGGCCAGATTATCTACTGGCCTCAACATGGATTCAGCTGGGTTACACAAAGCGAGAACTGAGAGGACTGCGTCAAATTCCCTCATGCTTTGCGTAGCCTCGTCATTTGCACACTGAATTGTGTGCAAACGTCTGTCGACGATGACGACCAATTGCACTCAGCTTACGTTTGTTGACTGGCCTTCCCTTTTACACCAACAAATCTGCGAAAGAAATTTGGGAGGTGAACAATTACTCAAACGTTAAAACCAGAATATGGCCAAAATTGTCCGCCGTGACCGGACAAAACATTGGGAGTTTTTCACTGGGCTCAGATTGGCTCATAGTGAGGTACGTTGCGAATCTATTCAGAATCCATGGTCCCTCAAGTGGAACTCTGTTTCGTATCTACACACCATAGACAGTGTGTGTTTCTGTTGCTGCTGCTGCTTCTGACGCCGATGCTGCTCAAATGCTAGCCAGATGCCAGTCCCACAGCTGGTGCTGCTGCTTCTGCTGCTGCCGGTCACATGAACGAGAGAACTTGTCGCAAAGCAGATAGACCAGATGCCACCTCATCGCTGATTGGCCTGCAGCGCATCAGCCGTTGGCCATGGGACATGGGACATGGGACAGGGGACATGGGACATGGGAGATGGGACATCGGACATGGGACATGGGGCATGAGACTTTGGGCATGGGACATGGGACATGGGACATGGGACATGTGACATGGGACATGGGACATGGGATATGGGACATGGGACATGGGACATGGGATATGGGACATGGGAAATGGGGCACAACATGCGAGCATGAGATTGAGCCGGCATCAACACCGAAACAAGGTTGCACAATGAGGTCTGGTCTCTGTTGGGAGCAACTGGCAGGACACATCAGAGAGGAAACGCAAAATGGCATGAAACTGAGAAGGTACGGTGTCAAAGTCGTGGCGCGAGACATGTCAGCAAGACAAAACCAGACGGAACAAACGACGAACAACCAAGCAGGATAAGAAAATGAATAGGGCAGAAGAAAACCGAATGAAATCCAGACCAAAACAAAGGGAATGAAACCAAAAGGCAACAAAACAAGACTATCAACAAAAACGAAACAAAGCAAGGCACATCAAAACAAAGCGAATCAAGACTAAGAAAGGAGGACTGCAGCGGGGTCCCACTGCCAGGGCCAGGAGACGAGCTTGCACGCTGCGAACAGGTTTGGGTTTGTTTGAAAGCCATGACCATTTTGCAACGACGGTCCTGCAAACGACTACGGTAGTGACTGTGGGGCGTTACCTGTGGAATCCAGCGGCTGTGGCTGCAAGGTGCAAGTTGCTTCATAGAGGATATGCATAACGGCGACATGCTCACTTTCTCTTCATGGGGAGCGAAGTGTGCACTGCCCACAGAGTGGGCTCACTTCCGTGCATGTGTGTGTGTGTGTGTGTGTGTGTGTGTGTGTGTGTGTGTGTGTGTGTGTGTGTGTGTGTGTGTGTGTGTGTGTGTGTGTGTGTG